>JAQYXR010000677.1:0-65685 GCA_030545055.2 Neoaliturus tenellus
TATTTTTTTAATCATAACACACAAAAGTTTAGATCATCAGATTGGGGTACTTTTGATATTTAACTAAATAACACCATATATTACATCATTTATGTGCAACCTGTCATAGAGGTAACACATGGGTTACGCTTTTCAAATATAAAAGACAATCATGGCGTTTCATTACACCAGTCCATATCGAGACACTATACGGAAAGGAGGCGGTATCACGTCCACAGCGGTTTCTCTGTTAAGTAAAGCTTTAAATCGTATTCCAGTAGGATCTATCGTAAACAGAGCAATAGACGCTTTACCATACGAATTTCACATACCGGGAGGTTATCAGTATTGCGGACCAGGAACTAAATTAAAAAAACGACTGGAAAGAGGTGATCCAGGCATAAATAAGTTAGATCAGGCTTGTAAAGAACACGATATCGCATATTCCACGTTTACCGATTCAAAAAATAGGTCAATCGCTGATAAAAAGCTAGCGAATATAGCTTGGCAACGAGTAAAGTCTAGTGACGCTAGTATTGCGGAAAAAGCAGCAGCTTTAGCGGTAACAGCAGGTATGAAGGCTAAAACAGCGGTAGGAGGTGGAAAAAGGAGGGGTAAGAATAAAAAAGGATCAACCAAGAGAAAACATGGTGGTAATATTAGACTAAAAAGACGTTCTCCGAGGAAAAATAATAAAAAACCGACAATATGGTCAATGGTAAAAAACGGGGCTGGTCTATACCTAAGACCGTATCGTGCATATTAAATAAAAGAAATCAATTGGTTATACCACATAAAGCGTTGACTAATGTTGAATTATTTAAATATATTTCCTGTTTAAAAATACCATTTTTCCGCGGAGTATTTATGAAAGACAGTTTACCAAAGAAAATATGGAAAAATGAGACTGGAATCGTAAATTTGGATAATGCTGAAGGGTCCGGCACCCATTGGGTGTGTTATAAGAAACTAAATAGTAATGTATATTATTTTGATAGTTTTGGAAATTTGCCACCACCTAAAGAACTTGAACATTACTTTAAATCTGCTAAAAACATATATTACAACTATAAAAGAGAACAACCTGATAATACTTCAATATGCGGCCATTTATGTTTGGAATTCCTAGCTAAAAGTATCAGTCACTATTGAGATGTCTTCCTATACGGTATCATTAACAGGAAAATCGTCCACTTTACGAAGTATCCTTTTTCCAGCGTTACGCTTGCAAAAAGGAAGATTTTGGGAGGCAGCACTGTTGGATTTTACAACTTACAACTCTATTCCCAATGTTACGGAAGGTAAAAATAACTTATTGCATTATTATAAAGGAAAAGATGCCAGTGGTAAGTTAACAGACTTAGAAGAGTGCAGTTTACCCACAGGTTCATATGAAATTGATCATATTAATGAATTTTTGCAAAATAAAATGGGAAAAGACAATATATCGCTAAAAGGTAATAATAATACAATGAAAGCTGAGCTTACTTCAAAATATTATATAGATTTCACTAAGCCAAACTCAATTGGTGATTTATTAGGATTTCCCAAAGATGGAGCAATTTTAGAACCAAATAAAACACATTCCGGTAAACAAACTGTAACAATATTAAAAGTCAATAGTATAGACATAACTTGTAACATTATACAAGGAGCTTACAGAGATGGAGCAAATACTCATATAATACATACTTTTTACCCCAGTGTACCACCTGGATTTAAAATTGTTGAAAAGCCGCAAAACCTGGTATATCTACCTTTGAACACCACTTTCATTTCAGACATCGTGTTGAACGTATTGGATCAAGACGGTAACTTGATAGATTTCCGAGAAGAGCCTATTACGGTTAGATTACATTTAAAATCAACACTTTAATACAAAATCATGGGTTTAACATTTAAAAGCGAACAACCTACGGGAATCCGCATTAGTAGCTCTTCAGCTGTGGAGGAGTTAACACGCGAGAACATTCGTTTCTTAGAGAGAATTGGATTAAAAGTAACCGATAATGGATATACTGGATATAGCTCAGGGTCCAACATTCGACGAAACCCTATGGGAAAAAGAATATCACACCCACAACCCTTACACTTCATCAAAATTAAACAATAACGATGAAATTCGTATTCCCATACAAAATCAAGACATTTACACGCTACCATGTGAAAGTTACTTGTATATTGAAGGAAAAGTTACTAAAAAGGACGGTACTACTACTGGTACAACAGTTCCATTTATAAATAATCCCATGGCTTTCCTGTTTGATGAAATTAGATATGAAATATCAGGTGTAACAGTTGATTCTACTAAAAAAGTAGGTATTGCAACAACTTTAAAGGGATTAACATCTATATCACCTAATGAAACCAATTTAATACAACCTGCAGGATGGGTTTTACCTGCAAAAGACACAATCACTCCAGATACAAATGGAAATTTTGATTTTCATATTCCGTTACGTTTGTTGCTTGGTTTTGCTGAAGATTATAGGAAAATAATATTAAACGTTAAACAAGAATTAGTTTTGTTGAGATCTTCAAACGATAAAGATATTATTAAAGCTCCAGACGGTACAACAGATGCAACTTTAGAATGGAAATTAACATTAGACAAAATTGTATGGAGAGTTCCACATGTAAAATTAGCTGACGAGCATAGAATGCTACTATTAAGAAAGTTAAAGGCTGATCGTGATATTGTAATTCCTTTTAGAAGTTGGGAATTTCATGAACATCCCAGCTTGCCAACTACGGATCGACACACTTGGACAGTTAAAACATCTAATTATGTGGAACGAGCCAGGTATATTATATTTGGTTTACAAACAGGCAGAAGAGACACCATCACCAAACATGCAGGCCAATTTGATCATTGCAACTTGAAAAATATTAAAGTTTATTTAAATTCACAATTTTTTCCATACGATAATTTAAATGTGTCATTCGCTAATAAAAAGTACAGCATATTGTACGATATGTATGCAAGATTCCAAAGTTCATATTATGGTAAAACGAATGCACCTTTACTATCACCAGAAAAATACTTAGATGGTTACCCTATAGTTGTAATCGATTGTTCTAAACAAAATGAATCGGTAAAATCATCAAGTGTAGATATAAAAATAGAAATGGAATTCAACGCGCCTATATCGGCTAATACAACTGCATACTGTTTAATTCTACATGATAAAATCGTAACATACACACCTTTAACTGGAATTGTTAAAAATGTATTGTAAAAGACCGGTTTTCCTACATTCCAATGCATTCCGCGAGTATAAAAGCAGAGCGTTCAGCTCGCTCCTTATCAGTTTGTTGCCTGTTGTTGTATGGGTAGCATCTTATTCAATATGGCTTCTCCTAGTGGTACACAAGAAAATGTAGTAGATATTGAGAAGGAGATATCCGACTTTTTAGATCTTCAAGGTCAACCGGAGGGAGATGAACACAACGCTTGCGGACAACTCCACGCCAGTAATAATGTTGAGGAAAAAGGTAAAAGAAGAAAGAATGCACACAAGAGGAAAAGGGATATTGAAGATAATATTTCTCCTAACATATTAAGTGAGGTATTCTTGCGAATATTTTACCCAATCTCTTCCAGTTTGGACAAAAGTGTTTTAATAGGTGTTATGAAATCTACAGATTATTCCCCTACTGTAATTTTAACTCATGGACCCAAAATGATTTTGTTTACGGACACTGCTTGGGAATCGTTTATGAAACACTTGCATCTGCTAGAATGCTATTTAAGTAGTAACATGTTTGGAAGAAAGACAAGAGTAGGCCTTTTGGATTCAAATGTGGAAATCGATATTGTTAAACATCGTGGTGATCATCAGTTGCGGTTTAGAGACACAACAAGACATGATAACAAGATTCAACTTAATCGAGAAGAGTTTTTTATTCTAACTTGTGCAACTGAACCAATAACGAGATACTTGAGACAACTGGTGTTTTCAAGTTCAATTATTAAAGATTATCTGGAAGACACTTTGGACAAACAACCGGACGCACCTATATTGTACGGACCTGTAGATACTTCTATATTCAATAGGGTTCCTCATGAAGTACAAATGTGGAGACAATTGGAAAAGTACGCTCAACTACATAAGAAATCAGTAAAACATGAAAAAGAGGAAGAAGAAGGAGGAGAAGAATCAAGTGTTAGTGATGAAAATGAAAACAAGGAAAATGTAAAGATGGAAACCTAAATGACAATTAACTACACAGCAATGGTTAATTTTTAAAACAATATCAAACACTTTGTGGGGTTAGGCCTACCGGGGACGGTGCCCACGTTAAATATACACCAACGCGCCAACAACTGTACGGCCGGGTATAAAAGTCGTACCTACCGTGGTGTGGAAATCAGTTGACCTTTGGACTTCGTCATGAGCAGACGAGTGATCTTCGCAATGGACAAGGAAGAAGAACAAGTAAAGTCCAAACCTGGTATAATTGAGTTCCAAGCGTTTCGGGGTAATGATGATAGATTTATCATAAAAGAACTTGTGTTTTTCGACATCAATACAAGTGTTCCTTATTCGTTTTTATTTAAACCACCATGTTCTTATTCATCTTTAACCAGTAAAGCCGCTACTACCAACAGATGGATTTCAAAACACTTCCATCATATCGATTGGTATGATGGTTTTACAAGTTACACGGACTTGTATCACATTATGCATCACTTTTCAGACAAGTTTACCAATATTTACACAAAGGGGCTGGAAAAGAAAAGATGGATCGAAGGATTTACTCATGTTCCGGTTAATGATGTGGATTTGGATAAAAACTACAAGTATACGATGGAAAATGTTTGTATTTGTACTAAAAGTCCAGAACATGAAAAAGATAGACATTGCGCTTTAAAAAACGCCTATAAACTCGCATCTTACCTTCAAAGTGGGGAAATGGGGAGTGGTGGGGGTAACGGGGGTTATATAAGTGAGGAGCAGACCGGGACCTGGCATGAGTATTACTCGAGATTCCGAGACGACAACATCTCCCAGCAAGAAGACGAAGAAGACGATCTATAACTTGACCATGGCATCTCACCAGTTCCTGCAAACTTTGGTTGAGCAGTTCAATGCTCACTCCAAATCTACCATACTACCCGTCAAGAAGTGTTCCGAACTTAAAGACGAGAAGCACTACATTATCCACGCCATGAAGAAGATGGAGACTACAGTTGGAGAGGCCATCTGCTGCAGTCTTAGCGAGGCACCATTCACTCCGGGGGATGAGCCCAAGTTCCAAGTCTACCTGCCGAAACGGTTCGTCCATCTCCTCCAGAACGAGGATCTGCGCTCCATCCAACCCGGCTGTCTCTACCTGGTTTCCCACGGTTGCACGGGTAGCAATTCCACCGAGTTGACCATCCACATCGCCGACAAGCAGCAGTGTTAGATTTAAGTTTTACTGTTGTAAATATGTTATTGTAACGTTTTATAAATAAATAAACCATAAAAAACAAAAGACAAAAAAATGCAACATATCAATATGTGAAGTTTGTCACATATTGATATGTTGCATTTTTTTTTAAACTTCGCGGGTGACCTTGACCTTTGACCTTTGCATTTCACAGTTACCCCCACCACGCTACAAGTCAAACCTGTTTGAATGCAAACACCCCCACCACTTTTTCATATACCTCCAAGCGCTGTGCCTTGGCTTTATTTCTACTCCGGCAGCCAACCTAGCAACATCAGGATGTCTCTCAACGTAAGCTGTGCCAGCTATGAGGAGGTGACTATCAAAACACAACAGGAGCTGAACGATTTGTACAAGGAGTTGCAGCTAATGGTGGCAAGAGGCTACCGTATAAATGTGCAAGTCTACGCTTGCAATATACGGAACACCCGGCAGCCAAAGGAAGAGCCTGGACACTCATCGACAGCTTCCTCACCGACGTCCATGAAGACCGAGCCGGACAACTTGGATTACTTCAGCTGACTAGCAGTTGTATTTCTTGTTCTAACCATTGTAGAATATGTTTATTTTTTCATTATATTAAAGAAGTAAAAGAGCAAAAACACCTATCTTGTTACTGACATATTAGCTCAGTAACAAGATAGGTTTTTTTAAAACACAATTTGAATGACCTTGAAACTTCCCCCTCCACTGCTTTGCTACCCCCACCACTTCACTATTGGTGTACATGGCACATCACGATTAGAAACCTCATTCCATCTTCAACAGCCAAACCGACAACATCAACAATGGCAAACCTACCAACAGATGAAAGATGTCCTCACGCATGCTGCGACTTCATCCACGAGTTAGAGAAAAGGATGCAAGAGAGGGAGATAAGAAGAAAGCAGATCCACTCAGAAAATATCATGATAGTCAACGGCTATCTTTTATTGTTCGGCCTTATTATGGTTGTACTTTTCATACTATATGGTATAGTCACATGTGTCGGCAAGGTTGCAGAAGAAAACGCCCGCCACCATCAGTTGGAAAGTTTCAATGTTACTTTGTAGGTTTTCCTTTTTTTTAAAACTCCGTTTGGATGACCTTGAAACTTCCCCCACCACTTCACCATGTTCCTGCATAAGTATCACATCACCCGTCATTCCTTGTTCGACAAGCAACCATGGCGGACAACACCATCAGCCAAGCTGACTCCACTACTGATGTTGGAACGACCTTGAACTTTCCCCTCCACTCCTTCCTTTTTTAAAACCCAATTTTAAATGATCTTGAAATTTCCCCCTCTACTTTTCGATAATGTTACAACTGACTGCAGCTCACCTCATTCCTTGCTTAGCTGCCATGGCGGAAAGAACTCTTTCTCAAGTTGACTCCACTACGGACGAAGCATTTCCCTTGCGGTGGACTGTTCATTTACAGGATGCGACAGAAGTGGAAGTCTTGTATCAAAAATTACTCAATGTATTAAACGGGAACCCTGGACCTCTTGAATGTAGAATGGATTTGAATTTTGATGCAACCAGGGTCGGCACAGAACCCTCAACTTCAAGCCAGCCTCAGCAACGAGATTTTACACATTTATACACTCCAATATCACCGGAAGGTGTAACTGTCTGCGAGGCTGACTCAACTACACGTTATGTTCAGCCGAAGCCTTGGGTGTTGATTATTAACAATGTGTACAAAGTGGAATTGGTATGTAATAGATTAAAGGAGTTGATGGTACAAGATCCAGGCCTGCGCTTTCAAATAGATATACATTT
The DNA here is from genome assembly GCA_030545055.2 of Neoaliturus tenellus. Taxonomy (NCBI): domain Eukaryota; kingdom Metazoa; phylum Arthropoda; class Insecta; order Hemiptera; family Cicadellidae; genus Neoaliturus; species Neoaliturus tenellus. The sequence goes on from JAQYXR010000677.1 coordinate 7,182, forward strand.
CATCTGGAGAGCACCTGCGCGGGGCTCTTCGTCTGACAGCTCTCCAAGTACGACGGACGAGGAGGACAACTAGTCATCTTTTTTAAAACTCCGTTTGAATGACCTTGACCTTTCCCCCTCCACTGAGTTTATTTAAGGTGCACTCTCACTGACTCATCGCGCACCTTCACCGCAGCAACATGGACATTCAACTCAACTACTGTTGCGAACAGAAATGTTTTTCATGGCCAAATGACATTGATGTGGTGGATGGTCTGGCTTGTAGAACATGTGAAGCTTTTGGTCAGTGCATGTGTAAGTGCAAGTCTTGGAAGAAGCCGAAACCGAAGTTGAAGACATTCCATGTGTACCAAATGAGAGGGCATAAGTACACTTGCTGCCCTGAACGTTGCATTGAATTCAAACTAAAACAGCTAACTGGCTGCAAATTGTGCAACAATCATTTTGCAGGTTTTTGCAAACATTATTTAGGAGCGTGTCAATACAGATCAACTTGGCATACCGAAGCACTCACTATCAATGAAATCGCTATAGACTCACAAGAGTAGTCTTTCTACTCTTTGACTTTTTTTAAACTCCGTTTAAATGACCTTAAAATTTCCCCCACCACTTCCCCATATATCTAGAGTACGCAGGGCCCGGAGGTCAGTCGCTCGGCGGCTGTCGTAGGATGCACATCCGTGTTGTGCAGTCTGCTGTGCAGTTTTGATTTTAACCAGTTCAATGTCACCACACTTGAACTCTGGCGAAAACGTCAAGCTGTTAAACACAATCCTAAGCCCCAGGTTCACAGTCAACCTCAAGGTCATCACACTTTAACATGTAAATTTAAGGTAGCACCAAAACGGTGCTACCTGGCTTGACATTTTCAAGTTTCCCGAGGTCATCGCAGTTCCCCCACCACTTCCCATATACCTAGAGTGCGCGGGGCCGGACAGTCAGTCGCTCGGTGTCTGTCGTAGGGTGCACATCGCGGTTGTAGTACTGGTCTAAAGGGGGCTGCTGGCTCACTTCAAGGTCACCCGAGCGGTGTCACATGACGGTTTAGGCAGAGTCACGTTGCAAACTTGCTGTTTCTCGTCTAATTTCGCTCCAAGTCGTCAAGGTCATGGGAACCGGACTGAAACTCGGAGCGTAGTGCGAGAAACAGCAAAAGTGCCAAAAAATTTTAGGTTTCAGCGTGACCTTGACCTTTGTGACATCGATGACGTCATTTTGGTGACGTAAGGGGTGATGACGTCATCAGCACGTCATTTCTGTGACGTCATGGGTGTGACGTCATGGATGTGACGTCATTGGTGATGACGTCATCGATTGCGTCATCGATGACGTCATCGATGACGTCATCGGTGAGGTCATTGACCTCGATGACGTCATCCCTCAGGTGACCTTGAAGTGAGCCAGCAGCCCCCTTTTTCCACTACTGGTATTCAACCTATATAATAATTTAATATTGGTTCTTTTGTTCATTACCATTTGAGTAGTGTCTTTTGGTCACTTTTAAAAACGACCACGTGCCCACCGAGCAGTTGATGGGGCAGCTGGCGCCAGCTGCCATGTCATATAGCTTCCTGTGGGGGGCAGAGGGTATATATCAGATGCTGTAGTTATATGTTATGCCATATAGGTTGGGGTGGAGATGGCGATAGTGTTGGCGTTAGGGTGAAGTGAATTTGCGCATAAAGTGGGGTTGAACTAAAAGTGCGCATAAATTAAAAGTTAGTTCAAAATTGAAATTCGTCGGTGTTAACGAAACTCTAACAGTTGAACAAAAATTAAGAGTTAGTTCAAAATTGAAATTCAAACTTATAACTGGGATCTGGAAAATATGTCAAGGTCATCCAGAGTAAGTTTTTAAAAAGCCTATCCAACTACCACCAGAAATAGTTCTAAGTTGAAGTAGTTGGTGATAGCGGGATAATTTATTTGTGCCATGGGAGAGGTGTTTATCGTTTGAAAGTTGGCGATCGAATGAGAAGCGCCGCCTAGGGAGAGGGCTTATAAAATGGCAACCTTCCCCCACCACCCCTTCCCCCACTCCTTTAGACCAACAACCGGTCGCCGACTCTATGTGGTGAAACTGAACTAAACATGGCGGCCGCCATGGATAATTCTAACCTCAAACCTTAGCTCAGCTGAAGAGAATAGAGGAAAATGAAGTAGGAATTGTGGTGAGAGCACTTATATAAGGAATAGTGGGGGTTACACAGTCAATAGGTGTAACAAGTTCAAAATTGTTGAAGTGTAACATATAACGCAAGATGTCATGAATAATACTATCATCAACATTAACCCGCGAAGTTGTTGAAGAGAATAATGGGTTAAAACTGTACCGCTTTCTTACTTTACTTAAATTAGTTTTAGACTTTGAAACCGAAAGTTTAGAATTATTTTGTAATATGTGTTGTGTTCGTAACAGTTTCAATTTTAAACTCTGCGCAACCATTACAGGAGGTCTGTTATATGTTGAAGTTAAAAGAAGACTGAGAAATAAAATATGTTATATAGAGTATAAAGAGATAATTGAAACAGAACGTCATGTACTAACAAAATAGAGTTATAGGTTAGAATTAACTAAAGATTATGTACTAATGAAGTAGAGTTGCAGGTTAGAAGTAAATGAAACACTATGTGGTAAGGTTAGAAGTAAATGAACGTAAATAATGTAGTAGCTATAACGATGCAATCAACATGAAAGCCAGTAAGTTAATGGTCGCGGCGCAATGAGCAGTCTAGTTTTATAGCCCAGCAGCGGCCCACTTCCCCGGGCAGATGCCCGAGCCAACTACCTGGTTTTTATAGCGGTAGCAATTACTCCGGGCAGCTGCTGGACAGATGCCTGATGACCGACTTTCACCTGAGTAGTAAGAGAAATAGGGGGTTTTGGGGCAATGACCGGAAAGGTCAATGACCCCCCCCCTCCCCGCCCTCATTCCCCCTCCCCCCGCCGAAAAAATGGAGCCCCCCCCCGAAAAAATGGAGCCCCCCCGCCGAAAAAATGGAGCCTCCCCCCCCTTCCCCCACTCCTACCCCCACTTCTCCGGGTCAATGGCCGGTCACCACCTTTCCCTACTCCTTCCAGGCCAATGACCGGTCACCACCGGTTGCTGACTTTATGTGGTGAAACCGAATTAAACATGGCAGCTGCCATGGATAATTCTAACCTCAAACCTGCTGAGCATGCAACGAGTTCTCCGGATCGGAATCACTCCATGCTGTTGCGCATGCGCCTAGTCCTGTATTACTCACTTTAGCGCTACTGCGCATGGATAATTCTAACCTCAAACCTTGGTTTTGCGTTGCTGTGCATATGCCGCTCCCCACTCCTTCGCCTCCTTCCACTGCTGCGAACTGGACTGGATTGAACACTGTACTGGAGTGAAACAACTTCCCCCACTACTCGAGAATCCGAGGAGCGATACGAGCCTGATCTTAGCGTCAGTCGTCAACAAACTTTCATAGCGAAAGGTTGTTGGCGACTCAGCAAGAGGTTTCAAATATATAGTAGGCCTATATATATTTGAACTTCTTATACTACGTTGCGTTTTTTAATGCAATGTGGTATGTGTGTGTGTGTTTAGTTGTAAGTTGCATTTAATTTAAGAAATAATTTGCGCATTGCGATGTTAGTTATAAGTTGGGTTTAGCATTAAGGTGTATTAATATTAAGAGGTGTTTAGCATTAAGGTGTATTAATTTTAAGAATAATGATGGTATTTTGTTGTGTTGAATTATTTTGGTTTTTAATAATGATGTGTTGTTAGTTTTAAGTGTTGGTATTAATAATTAATGTTGTTGTTTTGCCTTTCAGCTAGATGAAAGGGGGTAGATTAAATGTAAATTCAGAAGTTCGGTTGAACTTCACTTAGAAGGGGTGGGACATCCGCAAATTGTAGGTAGCGGACTAGGTTTTTTGCATTTTGTTTAGGAATATGATGGGTGGGATTAGTTTGGGTGGGGTTAGAGTTGCGTTTCTGCATTAGCTGTTCCAGTTTCCCTAAATTAATGGTTACGGATAAATCCGGACGGACCGTTACGGATAGACCCGGACGGTCCAGGGACCTCCCTTGCAGAACGTAACTAGTGGGTTGGGAGTGGGAACCGTTAGGCAAACAGGGTGGTGGGAACAGTTACGACTGTTCCCATCACCTTGGTTTTTTATAATTCTTGAATGACCTTGACCCACTTTTGGAAAGGTCAATGACCGACCCCCCCCCCGCCAACCCCCCCGCCGAAAAAATGGAGGCCCCCCCTTACCCCACTCCTTCCCCCACTCCTTCCCCCACCTCCCGGGCCAATGACCGGTCATGGCCGGCTGCTAACCCCTCTCATTTGCATACCGTTATAAAAGACGCGCCAGCCGCGGCCAGTGTTTCATTCTGATTCCAGACGTTACGCTGCGAACTTGGAGTTATAACCATGTCTTCTCTGCCGACTACTACTTCTACTACTTCTACTTCGACTTCAATTTTTACTACGGCTGTTACTGCACCTAAGAAAACTCTTCGCCTCAAAAACCTTCCTGATTGCTACAAGAACCGACTTGCATCTCAACCTTCAACTTCTGGAGCTATTCTTCAGCCAACCAACACTTCTAGACATCGTAGTATTTTTTCACCGCCTTCGCCTTCGACTTCGCTTTCAAACGACTCAGCACCGCCATCAACTCTCATGCCACCACCGAAGAAGCCAGTTCCCCATCCTAATTCCCCTTCGTTTGAAACCATTCTTCATCACATTAGTACACCCATCATCCCACTATCACCATTGCCTCCTACCCCACCACTTACTACACCTGAAGACCATACCTATCACAAAACTGAATCCTCTACACCAGCTCCTAAACCAGCTCCTAAACCCGCCTCTAAACCTGCCCCTAAACCTGCTCCTTCAGAGCAATTTCAATTATTACAAGAAGAGCGTCGTAGGGCATTTAGCCGTCCCACTACTTGCCCTGAAATGCAAGGGGAAATACTAGGGGAATTAAGAAAGGATCAGCTTGTGGTAGGAAATGTGTTAAAAACGAAAGTTTTTGCCGTGTACATGTAGTGAAACATCTTTCCAAACCACAACTGACAGAAACCCCCACTGTTGAAGACGATCCTGAAATAATATCCGTCAGAGGAGAGAGGCTTAAGAAAGGTTTGAGATATTTTTTTCTAAGTGTTGTTGACCACCAACACATTTTGGCAAAATGTAACGGCTTAAAATATAAAATTAAAGTTCCTGACAATTTGTGTAAAGAGAAGAGATTTTTCAATTTAGATTCTCAAGACTTTCTCCTCAGGGATAAAAAGGATCGTATTACAAGGTGGGGGTAAACTGTAAATTCACATAGTTTTTTCCAAATTGTTGCTTAAAAAATAATGGGGGAGAAATACAATGCGTTATAGCGTTGTGTTTCTCCCCCATTATTTTTTAACACTCTAAGTCTCGTGACCTACTAACCTACTTCCATCCGAGTAGTAAGAAAAGTACTTCCCCCCACTCCTTTGGGTCGATGACTGGTCACGGTCAGCTCCTACCCCTCATTTGCATACTATTATAAAAGCGGAGCGAGCGTTGGTCACTCCTTCATTTTTCTTCTACACGCCACTCTTGTCGTTTCGTCTCTGCTGTTTACAATATTTCTTGCTTCAAATTGCCTCCTCATCTGAATGAAAATTTCAATTCTTCCGAAATTTCTGACGTTTTTGAACAATCTGAAGACATTTTAAGTAACGACAGTGAAAGTGAAGATGATGAGGACGATGATGATTATACTGTTGAACTTAGTGAAGAACGTAAAGTCTTAGCAATTGATCCACAATTTCCATTTGATACAATAGAAAAGTTTATGGCTGAAGATAATAAATGGTTGGACTCAGGATGTTATGTACGTGACTCTTTTATATTGTATGGTGATAGCCATTCTTTCCTTGTCACACCAAATGACAGAGACCGTATGTGGCAGTGGGCACAATATATGATTGATTGCTACGAACAAGGTGTAGACACTGGCGGCTATTTTCTTTCACAACTAGTGTAATAACAAAATTACCCTTCCCCCACCCTACACCCTATCCCTTTCCAATCCTATAAAGAAGGGGGAAAGGAGTGGGGATTATAAAATGGTGGGGGAATGTGTATAAATGAAGGTTGTTTGAAGAGACTTTTATTATTGTGGCTTTAGCAGAAACAACATGGAGTTTGAATCTTCAGCAAAAATAAGGAATAATATAATAAAGAAAAAAATTCGCAAGAAAGAAAAGATTGAACTTATAAAATTACAACTTATAATTCCTTCCATTGAAATTGGATGTAGCAAAATAAAGACTTTGGTGAAAACTAACGAATATTTGTTACAATTGCTAAAAACAATTGAAGAGTTAAAGAGCAAGAATGGACATTCTACATAGTAAAATTTGAACATTTTAATATAAATAATTAAACCCAAAAAAGTAGATGTAGAATAGAGAGCGAGGAATAGATCACTTTGTGGTAATGGACTAACATGCCACTTAGTGCTCTATTCCTCGTTCTCGCGTTAAATTGGATTACCTTGACCTATTTGTTCGACTGTTAGAATTTGGTTAACACTGTTGAATTTCAGTTTTGAACTTACGTTTATTTTTTTCAACTGTTAGAGTGTTTTTAACACTGTCGAATTTTAGTTTTGAACTAACTTTTAATTTATGCGAATTTTTAGTTGAACTCTAGTTAATTTATGCGCAAATTTAGTTCAACCAAGTGCCTGTGCTCTAGCCATTTCTACCCCAATATTTGTTCTTTCAACATCTGTCCCATAACATCTGTCCTAATAGATGTTTGGAGGACGGGTGTTTGGTTTTAAAAGTAACTAAAATTAGTTGGGTGGGGGAAAGTTCGTAAAGGTTGAATATGAAGAAGTATATACTAAAACTCCAATGGGAATAAAGAACATGAATGAACAATTAGTTTGTAGAAGGTTAATATTTTTGTTTAAAACGTTTGATTTCCTTGGATAGTGAAGAAGATGAAATAGTGCTGGGGGAACCGTTATAAAAGGAGGAACGTGAGAACCCATTTCATTTCTTGGCGAAATTTCGAAGAGTAAACATCTCAACATGTATCGTTGCGATAAATGTTCGGAATCGTTTCACGATGAAATTCTATTAGACTGTCATAAAGAACTAATTCACAACAACCCAGAAGAAAAACAAGAACAACAAGAAGAACAAGAACAACAAGAAGAACAAGAAGAACAAGAAGAACAAGAAGAACAAGAAGAACAAGAAGAACAAGAAGAACAAGAAGAACAAGAAGAACAAGAAGAACAAGATGAACAAGATGAAATAACAGCAACATCTTCAACTTCTTTACCGAATCTACAAGTATTTGCATTACCCGGTAAAGTAGTAATGCATCATAAGATTCAAAATGAAAACTTGAAGCTAGAAGAATTTATTAGAGAAGCAAAACCAATCATAAGTAAAACTTTAAAAGGAGAATTGAAAAGATTAAACTTTCTTAAATTTGGTTTACTACTAGAAGCTATGTTTATAAATGTACAAGAAGAATTATCACCAAGAGGATTCATAACAAAAAACCGAACCATTATGGAAAGTTCAAACATTGATTTAATAGTAGAGAACTGTATAGAAGAAATATTAACAAAAATTCAGGAACACGAAGGAAGAGGATCCGTATTGAGTCTTACAAGTATTGAAGTATTAGATATAAGAGTTCACAAACATGGATATGGACTAATGGGATCTAGTTACATTCCTTTGAACAAAAGGATTAAGGATACAAGATCATGTATTAATTCGAAAAATCAAGATAGTGAATGTTTTAGATATGCGATGACATCTAAGTTTGTACCAAATCATTTCGATAAACCTAACCAACACTATGAAAATCAAAGACATAGGTACAATTTTCAAGGAATTACTTACCCTGTATCACTGAAAGATGTATCAAAATTTGAGAAGAAAAATCCTGGTACATCTATCAATGTTTTTGCATTAGATAGTTCAAACAAAGTGTATCCTTTACGTGTTGTAAAAGAAGAGCTACCAGATCATACGGATTTACTACTACTTACGCGAGGAGATGTGTCTCACTATGTGTACATAAAGAAATTCGACTCTCTTGTTAACAAGCAGCTTTCTAAAGCTCGACACAGAAAGATAATTTGCAAAAGATGTTTTAATTTTCAACGAGAAGGAAGAAAAGGAAGAGAATGGTTACAAGAGCACAAAAGACTATGTAACAATAATTATGAAGCAAAGATTAATTTACCTTCGGAAAATAGAGCATTCGTTACATTTCAAAAGGTTCATCATCAATACCGTATCCCTATAGTTGTGTATGCGGACTTTGAATCAACACTTGTTCCTGTTGAAGATAAAAATTGTGAAGCTAGAAAAAGTGTCAAGTATCAAATGCACAAACCAAACAGTTTTTGTTTAATGGTGAAATCGACATTATCAGAAGAACATTTAAATAGATATGGATTAACTTCAGAACCTCTAGTATATCGTGGTGAAAATGCGGAAAAAATATTTCTTGATCACTTATATTCAATAGCTGGAAATGCACAAAGATTATATACAAATATCGTACCAATGAAACCGATGGAGGAAGAAGAAGAAATTCAACATGAAAATGCAACTCGATGTTTCTTGTGCAAAAATGATTTTACTATTGAGAATTATAAAGTTAAAGATCACGACCACCTTACAGGTTATTACAGGGGTGCTGCTTGTAATAAATGCAACTTGAGCTATCGTTTACCACTATTTATTCCTGTGGTTCTGCATAACCTCAGTGGGTACGACGCTCATTTTATAATACCCGAATTAGGAAGAGACGATGGTAAAATTGATGTGTTAGGTGAAACTTCAGAGAAGTTCATCAGTTTTTCCAAAGTAGTTGGAAATGTGAAACTAGGATTCTTGGACTCCTACAGATTTATGCCGTCAAGTTTGTCCGAACTTTCAGAAAATTTAAGAAAACAAGATTTCATCGAAACAAAGAAGATTGTAAATAACGACAATCTGGATTTGGTACTTCGGAAAGGTGTGTTTCCATATGATTACATAGACAGTTTAGAAAGATTTAATGAAACATCATTTCCAGCTAAAGAAGAATTTAAAAGTAAACTTTACGACATGGACATATCTCAAGAGGACTATGATCATGCATGTAAAGTATGGAACGAAGTAGGATTTAGATCATTGGGAGAATATTCAGATTTTTATGTTAAATTAGATGTAACTTTACTATGTGATATAATGGAAGAATTTAGAAATACGTGTTTTGCAGCATATGGATTGGACCCTCTTCATTCATACACTTCACCTGGATTAGCATGGCAAGCCATGTTAAAAGAAACAAATTGTAAAATTCAACTTCTTACTGATATAGATATGGTTATGATGTTAGAGTCAGGAGTTCGAGGGGGATTGACGCAAAGTGTTACACGACACTTCAAGGCGAACAACAAGTATCTGCCCGATTGTGATGCATCAAAACCAACAACATTCCTGGGTTATTTCGATGCAAATAACTTATACGGATGGGCAATGTCAAATCCCCTTCCATATAATAATTTTAAATGGATAGACCCAGAATCGATTGGAAACATTATGGATATACCGAAGCATGGTGAAACTGGTTACATTTTTGATGTCGATTTTGAATATCCTGAACATCTTCACGATCAACATTATGATTTACCACTTCTTCCGAAGACTGAAATTTCCCCTACTGGAAGATGGCCAAAATTAATGATGACTTTAACCGACAAGTCTCGATATGTTGGACACTACTGGATGATACAACAAGCTTTAGACATAGGATTGAGAATTACAAAAATTAATCGAGTACTACAATTTTCTCAATCTTGTTGGTTAAAACCTTACATCGACAACAACACAAGAAGAAGAGCCACCACTACATCAAGTTTTCAAAAAGATTTTTTCAAATTAATGAATAACGCAATATTTGGCAAGACTTTGGAAAACAAAAGGAAACATAAGGATATCAAATTGGTAACTGATCCAGTAAAATTACAGACATTAGTGCAACAACCAAACTTTGGTTCATCTGTAATTATTAATGAAAATCTAGTTGTTATTTCCATGAACAAGAAGTCAGTTGAAATGGATCGTCCTTTGTATCTTGGAATCTTGGATATTTCAAAAACACATATGTACGAGTTTCATTATAAGAAGATGGTTAACTATTATGGAAGAGAGAACATTGGTATTGCATATATGGATACGGATGCACTAATTTACTGGATTAAAACAAATGACATGTATGAAGATCTACGCACCTTTATATATAAAGATGATTTCGACTTTTCCGATTATCCTAAGGATCATCCAAATTACGACTATGACAGAAATAAGAAAGTATTGGGAAAATTTAAAGATGAAACAAATGGTGTGCCGATGATGGAAATTGTAGCATTAATGTCCAAACTGTATTCATTTCAACTGTACATAAACGAGAGGAACGAACATCAAGTCACGAAGAAGGCCAAAGGAATAAAAACTTCTTTCCTGAAGAAGAACGTACAGTTTGAACATTATAAAAGATGCTTGTTTGAAAATGTTGAAACAACTGCAACGTTCAACACTATTAGAAGTTATAATCATCAACTTTTTAGTGTCAAACAAACAAAGTGGGCATTAAGCTACAAAGAAGACAAGCGCCATATTTTAGAAGATAAAATTAATACTTTACCATTGGCCACTACTCCCTGAACTCTATCGACCAGTAAACCTATTCTTCGTCCTCTACCTTCTTCCTTTTTCCTTTCCGTAAAGAAGAGGGGACATGGCAAGCCCAATGCCATGTTCCCTCTTTTTTACACTAATATGAAATGGCCTTGACCTATATTCAAACTATATAAATGAGAATAAACTATTCTATGGATCAGTATTTTTACATGCGGTGTACAAGCAGCATCTGAAGATGGAAAGTGTGAAGGACAAGATTGTAAATGAACTACATAAACCAGCAAGAAGAAGATTTCCAAGAAGAAGTACAATCATTAAAGGAATGTATGATCTTTATCAAGCTGATCTCATTGAAATGATACCGCACAGTAAATTAAACAAAGGATTTAAATATATTTTAACAATTATAGACTGTTTTACTAAAATAGCTGACGCTTTACCATTGAAGGATAAGACTAGTAAAAGTGTTACAAAAGCTATGGAAACCACAATACAAAGAAATAAATTTAAAATTAAACATCTACAGACCGATGATGGAAAAGAATATTTTAATAAAGACTTTGGAGCTTTGATGAAGAAATATCAAATAAATCATTATTCTACAAATTCTGAAGTTAAAGCTTCAATAATTGAAAGATTTAATAGAACATTAAAAGGTGCTATGTATAAACAATTTTCAAAACGAGGATCATACGTGTGGTATGACATATTACCACAACTTATAAAAGAGTATAACAACAAATATCATCGTACCATTGGAATGAAACCTATCCAAGTAAACAGTGCTAATGCTAAGGTTGTATTACAACGCATCAGAAATAATACAACACCTAAATTGGAAAAGTTGCAACCAAAAAAGTTTAAGGTCAACGATAAAGTTCGTATAAGCAAATACAAAGGTGTATTTAGTAAAAGATATCTACCAAATTGGACTAATGAAGTATTTACAATTTATAAAGTGCAACCAACTATACCTGAAACCTATTTATTAAAGGATAACAAGGTTGAATTACTTCAAGGTGGATTCTACGGACACGAATTGTTGAAATCAACAGTCGGTGATGTATATCTTGTCGAGAAGATTTTACAAAGGAAAAAGGATATGGTTAAAGTCCGGTGGTTAGGGTTTGATAAAAGTGAAGACTCTTGGATTCCTTCAAAAGACTTAGTATAGTTGTTTAATAGCTCATTGTGTGTTTAACCTTTATACAAGATGAAGATTGTACAACAAAAAGATCGATTTAATATCAATAACATTGATGAATTGACAGTTGACAATGATAAGTTAAATCATGGAAAACATGGTGAATTACTACCAAATACGATAAGATGTCTAATAACTGGTCCTTCAAATTGTGGAAAAACTAATGTTGTTTTCAACCTTATAACTAATCCTAAGGGATTGCGTTTTAACAATATATACATTTTTTCAAAATCATTGCAACAACCAAAATATCAATTATTGGATAAAGTACTTGCAAGTGTACCTGAAGTGAATTTTTACAAGTTTAATGCCAGTGAAACAATTATGCAACCAAATGAAGCAAAACCATTTTCTATTTTTATATTTGACGATGTTTCTTGTGAAAATCATGACACAATAAGGAATTATTTTGCTATGGGAAGACATCATAATATTGATAGCATTTATATTGGTCAAACATACAGTAAAATTCCAAAACAACTTATAAGAGACAATGCAAATATGTTGATCATCTTCAAGCAAGATGAAACAAATTTAAAGCATATATATATATAATGATCATGTAAATGCGGATATGCCATTTGAGAAATTTAAAGAGATGTGTGGCAAAGCATGGAATGAGAAATATAGCTTTCTCGTTATTATGAAGGAAGAAGATATTAAAAATGGTAGATATCGTATAGGGTTGGATAAATTTGTATTTATGCGTTGAACTACCGATGCTACATCTAGTTACACGTTGAACTTCACAGTGTAAACATGGTGAATCAAGAAAAACTATTGAAAGAAATAAAATCACTCAGTGATTCTATTAGGATGAAGAATCGTGCATTGAGGATGGGTTTAAGTAAAAGAGAAGAATTTCTAGAGACTACATTTAAACATATTACGGAACCTTTAAAACAGATATCAGAAACTATTGGTAAACCTCGTTATGAAGGAGATGTTTTACTACCAGTTTCTAAACAAGAAGTACAAACATTAAAAAAAGAAGAAGATGATGATTCATATACAAGTGCTAGTGAGCAAGAAGAAACAAAAGAAGAACCAATTGTTGAAAAGGAAGAAGAACAGCCAATACCTGAAGCTGAACAATCTATTCCAAATTTAACTCAATTGAGTAGCGATATATTACAACATGGACCTCTTGAAAGAAAATATATAATGAAAATGCTACATGACATGAAATCAAACCCGAATTTGAGTAGATCACACGTATACGGAGCAAGAATTGATGGGAATGAATTGAAGATTGGTGATTCAAAGCTTGAAATAACTCAAGACGATTACATCATTATTGGTGAGCATAGATATAAAGGAACAAAAGGATTATATGAATTAATTTTTAAAAACATACCACTAAGATATTCATCCAAAGATTTAAGTGTTTTTAAAGAGATTCTACAAAATACTAACGCTCATAAGAGAAACTACTTAAAGGATGCAATGATTAATCGTTCACGTGCAACAAAATATAACATTGTTATAAAAAAGTTGTTTTCTCCACGAAAATTGCCAACATTACGTACTGCGCCAGCGGTGAGACAACCACTGAAAAGAAAATCTTTATCACTTATGGATTTATCACTTCTTGAACAACATGGTAAAAAGAGTAAAGGAGATACTTCAACCTCTGGTAAAGGATTGATGAAAAATCTATACAATACAAATGTGATTTACTACAACGACATCAATAAATTGGTTGACCGAATGAGACTATTGCATGAAGCCATGGAAGCCGGTCATACGGGTTTGAATAATGAATGGGTGGCTCTAGTTGATGAACTTAGGAATCGTGGTATAGTTGTATAATTGTCCGCGGATATAAAAGAGGTGCAAGCGTAAGACGTATCAGTTCTAACATGAGCGTCGACAAGTTCGGACGGTACTCCGCATTAGGAGTGCAAGTTGGAGAAGACAGAAAAAGAAGTGGATTACCGCAAACACCTGAAGGTGACTATAGCATAAGTAATAAACGTTTAAAACTAGTTAAAGATCCAGAAGAAGATACTGATGGAGCAAATTTGAAGACAGTAAAAGAAGCTACTTCAACATCATTGAAATTACATAAGAATACTTACGATGTTAAATCACATAGATTAATTAATGTTGGTAAACCAACTGAAGGTTTTGATGCAATTACTAAAGAGTACTTATCATCTGAACTTTCAAATACTTTAAAATTGCAATGGGGTAATAACTTAAAAGATGGACAAACGTATGATGCTGGAAATTATAGAATAACCAACGTGGGAAATCCCAAAAATGATAAAGATTCAGTTAATAAAGAATATTTACATTCTATAATACCGGAAAAAACTGAACATGGATTTTCTTTTTATAAATTTATTATAAATGACATTGGATACCCAAAGGAAGACGGTGATGCTGTAAACCTAAAATACATCAAGGACAACTGTATTTTACAAGATGTTAATGGAATCGATTGTCATGGTAAAACATTGACAAATGTAAAGTTTGGTTCTCAACCAAAAGATGCTGTTACTATGGAACAATTATCTAAAGAATTAAAAAAGGAAACATCAAATTTTGTAAAACATGAAGATGCCGTGTTAAAGCGGGGAGATAAATTTATACATGGAAATAAAAAGTTTGATTTAATGGAAGGAAATAATGATGAATGGGATGCAGGACATAAAACAATAACAAATGGAAGATTTGGTATAAAAGATTCAGATGTACCTCTTATGGTACAAACATTAATTGCAAGTGGTGGTAGATTAGGTACATACGATGGTCGTAATAGAAGAATAAAAAATATTTATCCTGGTTATGAAGAAGATGATTGTGTTACATTGAAACAAACAATAACTTGGGATAAACACTTTGGGACCAAATATGATGCAAAGATGAAGAAAATAATTAATATTTTACCAGGTGAAGATTCAAATGATGCTGCTACTATTGGACAAGTCATAACAACATCAAAAAGTGATTCAACCGCTTATACTAGTAATGATAAACGTATTATGCAGTTACAAGATCCTCAACATCCGAAAGATGCTGTAACTTTAGATTGTTTAATAAGAATAGTGGGTAATTTACTTATTGATACCCACAATCATATAGCTAGTACAACGAGTCATGTGATGATTCAACCCGATGAACGAGAAGCTTGGATTAAAAATAGAATTATAAATCAGTATATAATTAATTTGAATAACTAAGTCTTTAAATATAAAAGATTTTGCACAAGTTATTCATTTATGTAAAGTATCTCGTGGAGTAAACACGCCAGTTATATAAGACAACATAATGAAGACCGTATCGCTCAGTCATCGTCAAGACAGCGGCAAGAGAGGATGTGGTATAACATCAGCTGCATTATCCCTGCTCAGAGGGATTCCAGTTGGTGCTGTTGTAAATCGAACGATAGACGCTTTACCATACGAATTACATCTGCCCGGAGGTTATCAATATTGTGGACCTGGAACTAAGTTGGCAAAGCGTTTAGCAAGAGGAGATCCTGGAATTAATAAATTAGATCAAGCTTGCAAGGAACACGATATAGCATATTCAAAGTATAAAGATTCAACAAATAGATCAATAGCAGATAAAATTCTAGCGGAAAAAGCTTGGCAAAGAGTAAAATCAAGTGACGCAAGTATTGCAGAAAAAGCATCGGCTTGGGCAGTAACTACAGCCATGAAGACGAAAGCAAAGTTAGGTGGTGGAAGACGTCGCAGAGGAAGACCTGCAAAGAAAGGCGCTCCCAAAAGAGGTGGAAACATTGAAAAAGGACGTCGTAGAACTCATAAGGCAAATGTAAAGAAGACTTCTGTTTGGCAAATGGTAAAAAACGGAGCAGGTTTATACCTAAGACCATACCGTGTGTACTAAATAAGAAGAGTCAATTGATAATTCCAAATAAAGCCTTAACAAATCATCAGTTAAATGATTATGTGAAATGTTTGAAAATACCATTCTTTCGAGGAGTTTTTATGAAAGATGCATTACCAACTAAAATATGGAAAAATGAAACTGGAATAGTAAATTTGGATTCCACCTATGGTCCAGGCACTCATTGGGTATGCTATAAAAAGTTCGGACAAACCGTTTACTACTTTGACAGTTTTGGCAATCTACCACCGCCGAAAGAACTGCAACATTATTTTCGAAACTCCAAAAACATTTTTTACAATTACAAAAGAGAACAACCTAACAATACTGAAATATGTGGGCATTTATGTTTGGAGTTTCTAGCGAAAAGTGTCAGTCAGCTTTAAGATGTCATCGTATACAGTGTCACTGAGTGAAAATTCATCCACATTGAAAAGTACGCTGTTCCCAGCATTGCGTCTATCCAAGGAAAGATTATGGGAAGCGGCATTACTTGATTTGACTACCTACAACTCAATTCCCAATGTTACGGAAGGAAAGAACAATTTACTACATTATTATGAAACTAAGGATGCTTCAGGAAAATACTCAGAATTGAAAATAATTACATTTCCTACTGGAGCTTACGAAATCGATGATATAAACCAATTACTACAGAAAAAACTTGGAGAAGAAAATATCACGATCAAAGGAAACAATAATACTTTAAAAGCAGAAATAACTTCAAAATATTATATCGATGTCAGCTTGAAAAACTCCATTGGCAGTTTACTTGGATTTACAGATACCAAAAAGAAAATCTTAACTCCTGATACTACTCATTCAGGTGATACAACTGTAACAATATTGAAAGTAAATAGTATCGATGTCACGTGCAATATTATACACGGATCGTATAGAGATGGAGTTAATCAACATATTTTACATACATTTTATCCAACAGTGGCTCCCGGTTTTAAAATTGTTGAGAAGCCAAAAAGCCTGATATACCTACCGTTAAACACCAGTTTCATCTCAGACATCGTATTGAACATATTGGATCAAGACGGTATTAGTGTTGACTTTAGAGGAGAAACAATTACTATACGGATACACATCAGAGCGGCAACATAAAAGTCGACATGGGATTATCATTTAAACCACAACGGCAGAGTCGGGAGCTCAGTTGCTCCTCGACATTGGAAGAGTTAACATCGGACAACGTTCGTTTTCTACAGAAGATTGGATTAAAACTTAACAACGATGGATATCCTGGATATATCTCAAGGACCGACATTCGACGAAACACTATGGGAGAAGGAGTATCACACGCACAACCCTTACACTTCATCAAAATTAAACAATAACGATGAAATAAGGATTCCCATTCAACAACAAGATATTTACACGTTACCCTGTGAAAGTTACTTGTACATCGAAGGACAGGTATTAAAATTGGATGGAAAAACTGCTTCAACAGTTCCTTTTATAAATAACCCTATGGCATATCTTTTTGATGAAATAAGATATGAAATATCAGGGGTGACGGTTGATTCAACAAAAAAGGTTGGTTTAACAACGACATTGAAAGGATTAACATCATTAACACCGCATGAGAAGAATTCAATAGTCACTGCCGGATGGGTTGCTCCCGATAAAGACACTATAACACCAGCTTCCAACGGTCACTTTGATTTTAATGTACCTTTACGATTGCTTTTAGGATTCGCTGAAGATTACAACCGGGTAATAATAAATGTCAAACAAGAATTGGTATTACTCAGATCTTCAACTAATAAGGACTTGATACTTTCAGACCCTGCAGCTACGGAAGATAAACTGGAATGGCAACTGCAGTTGGATAAAGTTGTGTGGAGAGTACCTCATGTAAGATTGCCGATGAGCACAGAATCACATTGTTGAGAAAGTTAAAATCTGACCGTGATATTGTGATGTCATTCCGGAGCTGGGAATTTCATGAATACCCTACACTACCTCAGACAGAACGACAAACATAGACCATCAAGACATCAACTTACTTGGAACGAGCAAGGTACATAATACTCGGTTTTTCAAACTAAGCGAAAAGATGTTATCACTGCAAATGCTGGTCAATTTGATCACTGTAAAATAAAGAATTGTAAAGTTTTCCTAAACTCTCAATTCTTCCCTATGACAATTTGAATGTCATGTTCAGCAAAAAACGTTTTTCCATTTTATACGATATGTATGCAAGATTTCAATCGTCATATTATGGAAAGACTAATACACCACTATTATCACCTGACCAGTATTATTCCAAGGCTCCAATAATTGTAATCGATTGTTCAAACAAAATGAATCGGTAAAATCATCAAGTGTGGATATAAAAATTTAAATGGAATTTGAAGAACCAGTAGCGGATGGAACTTCAGCATACTGTCTAATTCTACATGATAAAATAGTTACTTACACACCGCAGACCGGAATTGTGAAGAATGTACTTTAAGAAGAATTAGTACAATGACTGCAGATTTTTGAGGTTAGAATTATCTACCTTAACTTTTGAGGTTAGAATTTCGTTTGTAAAATACAAGTTGAAAACAAACAATTATGTAATTGTATAAATTTCAAGGATTTTACAAAAAATATAAAAGCGGGAAAATAATTAGTGGAAACTTCATTCTATCTTCAACCGTCGTATGGGAAACATCGTTTGCAAGATGAATTCTACTAACGGAGAAGAAAATACACCTCTAATGGATGATAATAGTTCACATATAGAAAAACAAGTTGAACGAGAGATGAAAGAGTTCCTAAAGTTTAACAAACATAAGAAGAGAGAAGAAGAAGCTGGAAAAGAAGTAAAAAGGAAGAAGGTTGAAGTTAAAATTACAACCAATATTTTAACAGAAGTATTTCTTCGGATTATCTACCCAATTTCTTCATGCATGACAAAAAGTATATCAGTTGGAATTTTAAAATCAATGGATTATTCACCAATTGTTATTTTAAATCATGGAAACAAAATGGTTACTTTCAGTGAAACTACTTGGGAATCTCTCATGAAACATTTACATCTTTTGGAGTGCTATTTAAGTAACAACACATTTGGAAGAAGAACAAGATTGAGTTTATTGGAATCAAATATTGAAGTTGATATAGTAAAACATCGTGGAGGACAAATTGTTCGCTTCAGAGATTTAACTACACATAATGTTAAATTATATTTCACTAAAGAAGAATTTTACACTTTAAGTTGTACTACCGGTCCCGTCACCAGATATTTGAAACAACTAATATTTTCAAGTGCAATAATTAAAGACTATCTAATTGATACATTGGACAAACAACCTTTTGTTCCAATTTTATACGGTCCCGTGGATACTTCAATCTTTAATAGAATACCTCAAGAAGTTGAAATGTGGAGACAATTAAACAACTATCACACCAATTTTAATATCGATGAAGTGGCACAAGAAGTGAAAGAAGAAGAACAATCCGGTCTGTTATAAACGTCGGCTCATTTAATTTTTAAGTCAGTTGTTAATAATACTTCATCATGAATAAACGGGTTTCGTTTTCTAATGCGCCACACATAATGGAAGTTAAAAGAGGTATAATTGAATTTCAAGCTTTCCGAGGAAATGATGGTAATTTTATTATTAAAGAATTAGCAATCTTGGACATGAACTCATCAGTAGTTTATCATTATTTGTTCAAACCTCCAGTACCATTTAATAGACTAACAACTAAAGCGAAAGTTACAAACAAATGGTTGAACAAACATTTTCACAACTTAAGATGGGATGAAGGTTTCATTAATTATAACATGATGCCGCACATTATGAATCATTATTGCAAAGAGTTTAAAATTATCTACACAAGGGGATTGGAAAAAGCAAATTGGATACAATCATTTACAAGCAACGAAGTGATTAATGCAATAATTGATAAAGATTTCCAATGCTACTTCAACGAACTTTGTATTTCATCAAAAAGTTTTAAACATCGAAGGTCGCAGTGCGCTTTAAAGAATGCCTACCGCTTGAATAATTTCCTTCAACAAAGTGGTGGGGGTAGTGTCGATTATAAAAGTGAGAGCGCTACCATGACGCAGCATGAGTATTACTCAAACCTCCGAAGAGACAACATCTCCGACGGACATTCTTATTAACAAGAAAATTAACAATAACATCAAAATGGCATAACAGAACTTACTTCAAAATTTGGTCGATCAGTTCAACGCTCATTCTAAATCATCAATTCTACCTACGAAGAAATGTTCTGAACTAAAAGAAGAAAAACATTACATCATTCATATGGTCAAGAAAATGGAAACTTCAGTGGGTGATGCTATTAATTGCACATTGAGCGAGGCGCCGTATACAGTTGGTGACGAACCGAAGTTTCAAATCTTCCTACCTACACGTTTCGTACAACTTCTTCAAAATGAAGATCTTCGTGTAGTTCAACCCGGCGCACTCTATTTGGTTTCGCACGGACCAAGTGGAAACAACTCTACTGAACTTACAATTCATGTAACACCTACTATTGATTAGTTTGTACATAACATTGTAAATATTTGTTTGTAATTGTTTCTCAATAAATATGATATAAAAAAAATAAAAAGCAACATATTGTAATGTCTTTGTACATTACAATATGTTGCTTTTTTAAAAATTCCACAGAATGACCTTGACCCAGTTTTGTGTGATGATAAAAGCGGAAATCTACTTGTGAAGTTCATCAGTCTACGACTACCTTTCGTACCGTACACATCTCGCTCACTCTATTGCTTAATATAAAAAACTAAAAGATGTCTCTCAAAGTCAAGTGTGCATCTTACGATACCAACACCATTACAACTTTTGAACAACTCGAAGATTTAACCAACGAAATGCGAGTTTTACTTACCGGTGGTTATCACTTAACTGTTGATGTTAGTGCTACTAATACAAGGATGTTCACTAAAACAAAATATTGCGATGATGAAATATTTATTTCTACACAACCTACAACTTCTTCATCGCCTACTGGTCAACATAACATCAAGTTCCAAAAATATTACCAATGTTGAATAACTTTTGACAAACAAAACTACAACTAAAGAATCACGTGTTGAATGTGAGTTAATAAAAAGGATGTGATACTTGGATAAATAATCATTTGCTTCTCAGCTCTCACCACAACAAGACCTATTCAAGAAAATGTTGTACAGAATGATGATTCAACTTGATGGAAAAATCTATGGAAAAGATTACAACACTGTTGAACAAATGACTAAAGATATAGATGTATTAGCTAAAGAAGGATACCAAGCTAAATTAATTTTAAAATTTCCTGAAGTACATCCGCTATCAATAGAAGAACTAGTAGCTATGGCTAAAGCTGAGAAAGATAAAAAGTCTGAAGAAAACAAAGATAAACAAACTTCTTAAGTATTAACATTCCTTACATTAGTAAGGTATAATTTTTTAAAACTCCGTTTGGATGACCTTGAAATTACTCCCCCCCCACCACTTTTCACAGTACATAAAACTCGCTATTCAACACTATACACTCTTATTCTTTCACTGGACTCGACAGCGTCAACATGGAGAAACACAATAACAAATACGAACCTCGTTACGGTTGTGAACAAAAATGTGCTGATGTAGGAATATGGATGGTGGATGGGTTAGCTTGTACAAAATGTGAATTCTTCGGATCCTGTTACTGCAAATGCAAGACAAAACAACTACCGCCACCAGAACTGCGAACCTTCAAGATTTATAAATCAAGATACTTCCACACTTGCTGTCCCCAGAGATGTATCAAATTTCATCCAGAAAAACTTCTCAATTGTCGAAAGTGCGATGCATATTATAAAGAAGACTTTTGTACATGCATTATAAATGCGTGCAAATATAGATCAGATTGGTCTTCTGATCCTATTGAACCATCAAATGTGTAATTTCAGTTTTACACTCTTTTTTAAAACTTCAATTGGATGACCTTGAAATTTCCCTCCACCACTGTTTCTAATTTTTATATAATATTAAATTCAACTTTAAATCATTTCACTTCCTACACTCTAACTAACAACATGGAAGGAAAATTTATCAAGTTTGAACATATAATAACTGAGAGGGAGGAGATGGAAGAATTGTTTCAAAACTTACTTTCTATCATGGAGAAATATCCTATGAGATGGTTCAGAATTGTGGTTCAATATTTAAATCCTGGTGAGTTATTTTCTTCATCGTCATCATCACAGAGTGAGGAAGACGAAACAACTAATTCAGTTAGAATAATTGAATTAAAAGATGAAGAAGAAGAACTTAACGCTTTATTTGATCATAAGCTCAAGGTCGCCGTTATATAAGCCCCCTCCCTATGCGCCGATCCTCATTCCATCACCGACTCTCAAACGATGAACAACTCTCCGTTGGCCCGAATGAATTCTAGTTTTGAAGTAAACTCTAAAGAAGAGTTACACGACATTTTTAATATTTTACTAGAACTTGTAGATAATGTTACAACCATCAAAATGAATTTGGAAATAACATACGATTGTCCTATTTGTGATAAGGTTGAAAGTTCGGACGAAGACAATTTACTAAATCTAACTCCTGCACCATCTGACACTACTGATGGTAATAATGAAGAGCAACTTCTTTCCCCCACCACTTCTTTGTAATTCATATTTCCCCCCACCACTTCTTTATTTAACTAACATTTCTCCCTTTCACTTCTCATTCCGTCTTCGACTTTTGAACTATCAACATCACTAAAATTTCAAACACTAACACAATCATGATGGATATGATGGATGAAGTTCCCTTCATAACTAGAATGGAAGAGGATAAATTGAAATTGGAAATTAAACGATTGGAAATGGAACGGGAAAACCAACTCGAAATGTTGCATTTGTTCAAGCTTTTCAAATACATCATCTGGGGACTCTGCTTTTACTTTCTCGTCGTCGTCGGTGTTTGCATTTACAACTCTGTAGTTAATCACAAAAGTTCAACTTGTTTAAACTCTGCTGTTGCACATTAATTGTATGTTCACTAATAAAATTCAAAAGTTACTTCAACCTATCCCGCTATCACCAACTAGTTCAACTTTGAACTATTTTTGGTGGTAGTTGGGTAAGCTTTTTTAAAACTTACTCTGGATGACCTTGACATACTTTCCAGATCCCAGTTATACATTTGAATTTCAGTTTTGAATTAACTTTTAGTTTTGTTCAACTATTAGAGTTTTGTTAAAACCGTCGAATTTCAGTTTTCAACTAACTTTTAATTTATGCGCACTTTTAGTTCAACCCCAGTTACTTTATTCGCAAATTCAGTTCAACCGACCACCAACGCTATCACCATCTCCACCCCAATATTTCAACATCTCTGCCCCCGACACCTGCCCGAACATCTGCCCGTAGGGGCAGATGCCCAGACATCTGTTCGGTTTTAAAAATATAAAAGGAAGGTAAAGGAGTGGAGGTGGCGCATGCTCACCAATGCAAAACTAAGGTTTGAGGTTAGAATTATCCATGGCGGTCGCCATGTTTAGTTCAGTTTCACCACATAGAGTCGGCGACCGGTGATTGGTCTAAAGGAGTGGGGGAAGGGGTGGTGGGGGGAAGGTTACCATTTTATAAGCCCTCTCCCTAGGCGGCGCTTCTCATTCGATCGCCAACTTTCAAACGATAAACACCTCTCCCATGGCACAAATAAATTATCCCGCTATCACCAACTACTTCAACTTAGAACTATTTCTGGTGGTAGTTGGATAGGCTTTTTAAAAACTTACTCTGGATGACCTTGACATATTTTCCAGATCCCAGTTATAAGTTTGAATTTCAATTTTGAACTAACTCTTAATTTTTGTTCAACTTTTAGAGTTTCGTTAACACCGACGAATTTCAATTTTGAACTAACTTTTAATTTATGCGCACTTTTAGTTCAACCCCACTTTATGCGCAAATTCACTTCACCCTAACGCCAACACTATCGCCATCTCCACCCCAACCTACATGGCATAACATATAACTACAGCATCTGATATATATACCCTCTGCCCCCCACCGGAAGCTATATGACATGGCAGCTGGCGCCAGCTGCCCCATCAACTGCTCGGTGGGCACGTGGTCGGTTTTAAAAGTGACCAAAAGACACTACTCATTTGGTGTACTCTCAAATATTGTCAAGGTTTCATTATAAAATAGGTCAAATTAAAATATAATTAAAAACATATTCTCTAAATGTTCAATTATCAGCTTAAAGGTGGTCAATGAATATTATCCCCTTATTATAATGATAATGTTCAGAACCAATATTAAAGTCAAATTAATTTTCTTATTTAGGATAAACTCGTAGAATGTTTCTTGGAAGGAGGTTTTAGAAAATAAAATTGAAAAAAATAACAGAATAAATTATAATAACAAGCCAGTGTGTCCCAGGAAACAGCGGAAATCCTTGATGAGGCGACAACGGAACAGCGCCGTGCTCGGCGGTGGAACGGAGACAGTTCCATGGAGTAAGATTCACTACGGTACGTTAAGTGATGTAGAAGCCAGTGTATTAATGGAACTAAAGATAAAAACTATCTTATCTGTTGAAAATAGATACCATGAAATATATTAACGACTAATTCTTGATACATTTCGTTACATTAGTTTTAAAAGATTTAACTAGTCAGTATTAAGAAATTTGAATTAAGAGATCAATTATGCCTTAATTGTCCAATAGCTTTTTTAAGTAGCTCTTTAGCCTTCGAGATTTGTAGAAAATTTTAATTGATCACTTTAATCACTTTGTATGATTTTATGTGTTTTAATTCTCCGCTCTCCCTGAGCCCGAAATCTGCTCATGATATTACGAAATGCCGCCTCGCGGCCGTAGCGCTATGCGAGTTTGATGGCTGCAGAGGTTTTCGTGTTGTTAAATCAAATAATTAAGATAGAGATTGACTCTTAACTTTTTCTACAAGTAGTAGAAATAAAATTTCTAATTCTCGTTATAACTGTCTAAAATTATCTGTTTTTCTCTAGTGGCGACTTATATTTCTGCAGAGGTTAACAGGAATCATAATTTAATATAATTTTTTGTTTTGTTTATAAAAGTGAAAAGACGAATCTCGTCTTTTGTGTTTTTAGAATTTTAAAATAAAATTTATAATTTCAGTTATAACTGTATAAAATCCTCTGTTTTCTCGATTTTTAACTAAAGTTTTTTTATTAGTTTTTAGATGGAATAATTACAAAAGTGTAGCAGAGGAAAGTTAGTACAGATCTTATTCTTTAATATGACACTTTATAACAGGAGATAACAGGATTCTCAAAAACCCTTGCATTTGGGTGGCGCGACAGGGTTAGACCTTAAGGCCTTAAGACCTTAAGAATAAATAATGCTTGGAATTCGATTGCTGGGTGTTATTGAAATATTATCCGGTACTTCAGCCACTAACATTAATAATTGTATAGAAATAAAGTAGTTTAATTTAATATATTTGTATATTTTACTGTATTGTATTATTAAAAAAATTTAACAAAAGACTGTTAATATAAAAGTTTTTTAATATAAGACATTGAATGAAAGTGATGGAATCTGCAATCCATAGGTGGTAAATCAACAGGTCAGGTTGCGGTTGCGCTAAATAGGCTGCACAACAATGGAGTTGGGTTGGCAGTTTATAAACACAGTGTTGTGAACAACCTCAGAGCCGAACTCAACCGACAGCGGCCAGAAGTGAGTAGACAATGTCCCTGTGGGCTGGCTAGTGGGCACTGAATGTGTGAAGGAGTTAAACATTGCATTTCGGTATCGGATTTTATGTATCAAGATATGAAGATCATTACGATAAAAAAAAAACTTTTAATATGGAAGAAAGTTTTTGGACTTTAGAAAAAATTATTACTTACATTTATTGTTTAGGTTTAATTTTATAAATTAAAAATAGGCTTTTAATTTTAGAAACAGGGAAAAATACTCAATTTTTTATAAACATTTTTTTAAATTTATATTAAGTCTCATTGTGATGAGGTGAGGAATCTCAACAAATATACTGTGCTGTCTATCGGGTGACCAAATTGCATTCATATACTGTACCTTGAAAAGATTTCTCAATAAATCCATGAAGTAAATAATCTTGAACTGAGAACCTTACTTATGAATAATCCTTGAATTTGAAATATTGTAAAAAAGAATTTAAAATAGAATTTAGTGGCTGGAGCCTTACACCACTTATGTGGATGTGATCCAATATCCACGCATCCCAATGATTAGAAAAAAATGACAAGTTAATAATTCAGCATCAGAACAATTTATTTTCTTAGTGAGGAACTAGAATAATACATACAGCTAAGCATAAGTACGTTTTGCCATGACCTTCAAAATTAATGATTTATTTCGGTAACAACAACTTCTTTATTAGGAATAAACCATTTTTAAATATTACATTTGAATCTTACACTCTACTATGCCAAGCAGTTTGAAACTTTCACTTAATCGAAGTAAGACCTTTGAGTAAATAGTTCCCAAATTAACTAGGTAGTTGCTTAGCTTAAACCTCAGAAATTGATTGATCACGTAATCACTTTCAAAGGATTAGTTATGTTTACGTAACGCAAATTTTGTCTGTTACAGCAGTCTAACAGTTGGCAACATTTACCAACGAGAACTTAAATTTAGATTGTATAATATTTGAAAAATATAACAAACAGATTTATTTATCATTTTACTGAGCTGGTAGATTTGTTTATAAGAATTAAATTGCAGGGCTCACGTTAATGTATACCTTTGCCTTTTAAATATTTTCTTTATATATTCTCTGTTTGAACATTGAAGTCAATTTAATCTTGATGGTAAAACCATTGGGCCATTAAAGCTCAAAAGGTTTGGTGCCAAAGAACTGGTTAATATCGGGATTAGTTTTTGCCATGGAGCCCTCCTGTTTCCACAACATTAGGCTTTATTGGAGAGGATATTGTTATCGTCTGGAGACAGTCCAACAGAGAGTTTATTCATGTAGATCTGTATGACTTGATTCAATTAACTAATTCTTCAGGAGTAATATACTCGAATCATACCTTCTAGTTGTATGAAAAATGTTTAATAGATTTTAAAATCTTTGAAAAAAGTAGCTTGAAACATTTCTATCCAAAATAAATCATTAAAAATAATAAGACTAGTTAACCACTAACATTGGGTTGTTTTGTAATGTAGTGGAAAAATACCAAAATAGAAGAAAGTACATACAAAATATTGTATATTTAAACATTGGAGAAATATTAAATTACGTTGTGCTCCCATATGGATTTCATATTTCCATTTTTAGAATGTCTTTTGGTTCGCCATTGGTTATGCAAATCCAGTGATTTAAAACCAATTTTCATAATAAAAAGTATTATTTTTGTTGCTTTATCAGGTAAATACATTTTAAAATGCAATGATTTTTATAATGTTAGCTATTAAAAATTTCAATAATATTTTTCTATGATAATGAAATGGGTAATTTTTTTACAAAAATCAAAATTGTTAAAAAAACGTATTAATAATAATAAATAATAATAAAACATTTAGTTAAAGGTAAAAGCATCTTGAGTCTGAACAAAGGGTTTAATATGTTTATAAATTAGTGCTCGTATGCTCAGGATAACAGAGTTAACGGTTAGACATATCTAGTTTCGCTGGGCTTAATCATACACATTAATTCGAATGTTATTGTTACGAATAATATATCTCCAAACCCCGATGGAAGATCATGAGTCCTCAGGTCTGCTGAGACGGCCATCACTATAGTGAAAACCTTTACCGGGTGATGATGATGATGATGGGTCGAGCGGCAGTGGAGCTGGGATGTGTGAGTTCGGGTTATATCTCGGTTCCCCCGGGCGTCATTCCGACCTCAGACTCTGATCGTTCCGACTTCTTGATTGAAACGCATTCACAAACACTCAATATCATAAGAATCATTCCATTTTGCCATTTCAAAATTCTCTGTGGTAAGAATTTTTTAATAAAAATTCAGGAAGTTTTTTCAGTTATTCTTCTAATTTACATTGTTGAAATTCAAATTCAAATTCAAACAAACTTTATTCCTTACAACAGTTTACAATAATTACAGTGTGCATATACATAGGAAATAAATAATTCCCAAGTAGACTCCAGGTCTGTGGCTGGGAATGAGTCCGTCACCGGTCACACACTTCACTTTGTTGATAATGTACAGAGGAACATAAATATACACAATTCATTAAAATTTATAAAATTAAATAAAAAATACATATATTAATAAAAAAGTTGATGATAGTGACACTAATAAATACATAAATTAATATATGGTATAATAAATCCCTGATAAAAATTATTTATAACAATGTAGGCTACCTAACCTGACATTATATAAACATTCTTAAACAATATATATTATTAAACAAAAAAAAAAGAACTATTACTGATCAAGTACTAATTTACTTTAAGCCTAGTTGAATTTAAGTATAAAGAGAACGAAGCAGAGCTTCAGCTTGGTCCCACCCCATATTTGAAAGCCAATTGGTAATACGACGCTTATACACTGCAACACTATCACTCTCAGCCAATCTGATCTCTGCTGGTATGTTTCTATAAAGAATATGGCATTGATAAAATGGTATGTGTTTTAAATAAGAATGAGTGAGCCTAGGAAATACAAATCCGGTATTAATATTACTGCGAGTTGTATAGTGATGTTGCGCTGGCACAAAAATATTTTCTTTATTTATTTTAATGTACATAAGTAAAGTTTTAATGAAAAGTTGTCTTATACTAAGAACTGAAAAATCATTAAAAAGTTGAAAGGTGGGATATCTGGAATCTTTCTTAAGAATAGTTTTTATGATAGATCTTTGAGTAATTGCTAATGGCTCCAATATTGTCGGCAGTGCGCCTCCCCACGCCATGATTCCATACAGTAACACTGACTGCACGTAGGCAAAGTATGCATTTCTCAGCTGTTGCAGTGAGAGGATTGCACGAAGCTGAGTGAATGCATAAATAAAACTACGCAATCTGTTTTTCAGGTATTGAACATGTGGAGCCCAGTTTAATTTACAATCAAATATAACTCCCAAATATTTATATTGTTCCACACGCTCAACTGCTTCACAAATGCAATCACTCGCCAATGCATCTCCACAGCAATGCATTTTCAGTGTTCTCTCACCCGGACTAAAATCATTTCTAAGATAAATAGGTAGACATTTTGTTTTTTGAACATTAACAGTAAGCGTATTGTAATCAAACCAAGACTTAATATTGAGTAGATCCAAAGATGCTAATTTATACACCTCATCCCACGTACAACCAGTAGTCACAACAGCAGTGTCATCAGCAAACAACATTAATTTACTATTTAATTGAATTTGTGATATATTATTAATATATATAAGAAACAAAATAGGCCCGAGCGTGCTTCCTTGCACAACCCCGTAATCTACATTAACTGAGTCACTTACTACACCATTTATAGAAACTACTTGTTTTCGGGAGTCAAAATAAGTTTGAAACCATGTAAGACTTTGATTTCTTACACCAATAGCCTCTAACTTTTCAATCAACTTATTCCTGTCAACCGAGTCAAAAGCTTTAGACAGATCTAAAAATGTAATTAAAATCTTAGAATTATTTCCAAAAGACTCAAAAATCAATTTGGTTAGATCAAAAAATGCATCCGAAGTACTTTTGTTACTTCTAAAACCATACTGAAAATTACTGATTATATTTTCTTGATTCAGGTAATTTAAAAGTTGAATTTTTACGCATTTTTCAATTATCTTAGAAAATACAGTCAAAAGAGATATTGGTCTGTAATTTGATTTAATAGATTTAGTTCCAGATTTAAATAGAGGGATTACTTTTGCAATTTTTAATGCGTTCGGAAAATCACCCGTTCTTAAACTCCGATTTATTATGTAATACAGAGGTTCAATCAACGAGTTGATACAATCTTTTACGAATTTGGCCGGAATGTTATCGATTCCTGGTGCAGAACCTCCTCTTAGACTATGCACCACTTTGATTATGTCGTCTCTGCTAACATGCTGGAAATTGAAAACAGTATCATGTACATGGCCGGCTTCCACCAAGGCAGGTGGCGGCCCCCCAGGTCTCAATGCCGCTGCAAGTTCTGATCCAACAGACGCAAAATAATTATTGAACGAGTTAGAAATAAATTTAGTTTGATCAAGAGTGACAGTGTCGCCGGCAGTCGCGAATTCATTAATGGGGAAAATTTCTTTTTTTGACGGACGGCCTGCTGCCTCATTGACTAGCTGCCAAAATCTCTTAGGATCTCCTTTTGAATCATCTATTTTATTTTTGTAATAATCAAACTTAGTACGTTTTATTAATGAATGAATCATGTTTCTATAAAATATAAATCGCATTCGTAATCTGTAATTATTGGGCTGCTTTATAGACTTCCGATGCAATTTGTCTCTCTCCCGTATTGAATTAATTAGTCCAGCTGTAATCCAGGGCTTAATTTTCCTATTTTTGGAGTTCAAATTCTGTATAGTTGTGTTTTTTATAATAATTTTACTTACAGTATCAATCATATGTGCTGTACAAGTATCAAGATTTATTGTGTCATCTATGACGTTCTGCCAACCTACTTTAGACAAGTCATCACGAGCTTGGATCCAATCAGTTTTGTTTCTTACTGTTAAGTTTTCTGAATTAATTAAATTGCGTTCAGAATGCACAAATAAATAAGTCAATCTATGATCTGTTATTGAGGACTGTAGAACAGCAGAATGAACACTCATTGAGGTCAACAATTTGACAAAAAAATGATCGACACATGTCTGGCTACTAGGTCGAGTTATTTTATCTATGCATGATATAAACCCTGCATCGTATAGAATGTCTAAATAATTGTCTTCTATTGAATTTTGAGCAACGTTCAATATATTGATATTTAAATCCCCAGATATAATTCTCAAGGCACGATTCGGTTGATTATTTACGTAATCTTGTAAGCCGCAAATAAAATTGCGAATGTCTGAATTGGGGCTGCGATAAATACATAAAAGTTCGAATGCCTCACCAGCCCACCGGAAGTTCAGAGATAAGCAGCTCGCCACGCCCCCTAATCGCAGCTGTCGGCAGGTTACAGGGATCGCACTGTCAAAGTAGGCAACAACGCCGTCATTTTGATTTATTGGGTTGTCTGTTTTAAATACATTATAACCATTAATTTGTTCTATATGTGGATCTCCGAGTAACCAAGCTTCGCTCAAAATAACACAATGAATTTTTATAGGCAAATTATTTACAACTACTAGCATTTGATCAATGTTCTTTGAGTAACTTCGAATGTTTTGATGTATGACATTGAAGCCAAAATTATTCCCAATGTTCAAAATATCACTATAATCCTTAACCAACTTACAATCTATTAAAATGTCACCATCATCCCTAGCAATTAAATCTGCCATTATGTACAACTTCCTGGTGTTCGGCAAAATACTTTCATCGAAACAAAAAATAAATTTGTTACTATTTAGTTAAAAACTGTATACGTATTAGGGGATAATGGAGGTTAATCATAAAAAAAGAAATATAAAATGATGGGTAAAAAATAAATAGATAAAATGAAATGAGGTGAAGGGAGTAAGTTAAAACAATTTTTCTGCTTACGTTTATCATCGCTGATGATGTTAAAAGGAAAGATAAAATTTTATAATCTCCAAATTGTTTACATACAAATTGAAAAGTGGCCTATATTGAATTTTTGAGGACTAATATTTTCATTATCTACAGTTGTTATGTAAAAATCAGTGAATAGTCATTTTATCTCATATAGAAATGCCAATCTTACAAGGAATCCAGACGGCGAAATATGTACAGTATGTTTGCTATTGTCAATTGGATGGCTAAGAATATCCGATCCCTTTATTCTGATCTTGCATTTTATGCTTCCAAATATTTTAAAAACTACTTTTAGGTACGAAGAGCAACTAAAGCAAATGCTTAATAAAATTTAATATCCTATTTTTAATTTTAAACATGTCTTAAAATGAAATGTCTATGAGAAGGCTTACATAATTAAGTGTATCTGTAATATATATGAAATACACTTATGTAAATAATTAATTCCCTAAATTATGAGATAAACCAATTTTAAAGATAATTTATCCTCGGTACATTACAAAAGACAAAAAAACAAATAAACTTTAACCAATAATAGAATAGCCTATTATGATACGTAATCATTGTACAGTACTAATTAATTTGATTACTTTCGAGGTAAATGCACACAAATAAATCAAACAGAAATTGTACTTATGGTGTACCAATAGTTAAAATGTAAGGCTCAAAAGTATACACAATAAATTACACGATGTCACCTTAAACAATTGTGCTTTAATGACTAAAAATATTCCAAATAACTCAAAAGAACATGACCGCAAGAAAAAATGTTTACACTACGCAAACGGAGTCTATTGAATTGAATGCCTGTACTCATATTTTCCTTACTTTTTTTTGTTAGCAATTAATTTGTTTACAATTAATTCCTACACGAACTGTACAATTAATTAACCAAAAGTTACAATTGCTCTTTTCACCCAGCATACTTTTTAAATACATAATTTTTTAGTTTTTAACTTATTAAGTTAAAAATTACGTTAATTACGTAATTACATAGGTTATTCACAAAGAATTACTGGCGTAGTTTTACTAAAAACAAATAGCTTAATACTC
This sequence comes from Neoaliturus tenellus, assembly GCA_030545055.2. Lineage (NCBI taxonomy): Eukaryota > Metazoa > Arthropoda > Insecta > Hemiptera > Cicadellidae > Neoaliturus > Neoaliturus tenellus. The sequence goes on from JAQYXR010000677.1 coordinate 39,647, forward strand.
AACAGACACTTAAATTATATTTGCCAAAGTAGGCCTAGTACTACAATTATATTAATTTAATTTGGCATTACATTGAAAAGGAGAAATTTTTATTCATCTATCAAACAATAATGGATTAGTTTTACTATAAAGGTTTTAAAATAATTTTCTGTTCAAAGCAAGTAACAATAAATTTAATTTATGGGAATTCCTAATAATAAAACAAAAATAATCTACTTTATGTGTCCCATTATGTTGTCAATATACAATAGAGACAGTTAATTAATCAATATCAATTCAAATGAGCAAATGGGTTACTTTTCTAAAAAGTGGAGTTAAAAAAAAAAAAAATAATTTAAAATAATTGATTAGATATGAATCATTAAGCACTTACTTCGAAAATAACTTATACAGGATTCTAGGCTACATTCTGGAGTTGTTCGTTTCCGGATTCTTTATTTTCTGTAGTATGGGACTGAGTTGTAGGCTGGACCTGCTGTGGAGCTTGAGGGGGTGCGGACTGCCACTGTTTCCGAAGTTCTGAGAGATTTCGCACCCGCACAATTCTGCCAGTCGCTGTCGGCTTGACGATTACACGGCCATCCGTCACCCACGCTGCTGCTAGGTTGTGCTGCTTCACCATCTCACGGGCTTTGTTGAAAATATCACGGGTAGTTGGTGTCAGATGGTCATTGAGGTAGACCTGCTGTTTAGGGAAGCTAGCATGGATATCCTGGGCATACAACAATCCTTTCCTCTTCCTGGCGTTCATCCAATCCCATTTAATGGTGCGAGAGAGAAATTTTACAACAATAGGCGGCGGTCTGTTGTCACCTCTACGAGGAGCTAGCCTGTGCGCAACATCGATCTCTGATATGTAATAATTTACGCCGATTGCTGTAGCTACACATTGCAACACATCGTACACATTTTCAGATTTGTTGAAAGGCACACCAGTGATTATTAAATTATTGATACGCGAATATTGTTGAAGTTCATTGTTCTCATCTGACAGTTTTTCAATATCAAGTTTGCATCGTTCATTTTCCTTTTTTAACATTTCCACATCTTCCCTTATAGACTCATTTTCTTTTTTTATTTCCGAAACCTGATATTTAATATTGTTTACATCGGTTAGGATATTCGAAAGATCAGTTTCGACTTTATCAAAACGTGAAAATGTCGCTGTCCACTTGTTTTCATTGTCCTCCCTGAATGAGTGAATTGCTTTTAAAATCTCACCTTGGGATTCAGTTTCCTGCGGTTTCTTGGATTTAATGCTCGAATCCGTTGCTTTAATTTCACACACATCACATTTCCAACAAATCCTCTGAGCACTAGGCATCTTCTTTAAGTCCTCCACTGAACCTATTGCTGTACACGATGGATGAAACTCATTGTCACAGTCAGAACAAGTAATTGTTTCCTCCCCACTTTTTATGTCTAATTTGCACTTAAAACACTTAACCGCCATTTTCCTCACAAAAACATTTAACTAATAATACATAAAATTTGAATCAGTTTTGACTACATGAGTAACATAACCGAACACGGCCGGACGCTGCACTACCGGTGCTGGACACTGGACGCGAGCGGAGCGGTGAGGTCCGTCTCCATCGGCTGCCCGGCAACGACTGAATGCTCTCTTTACCACTGTTCCATGGCAACATATATCGTTGAATGTCCTTGAGAACGAGCCCCTTAAACATTTAAACTTAATGCTCACTTTACCACTGTTCCATGGCAATCATATATGGTTGAATGTCCTTGAGAACGAGCCCTCTTAACCATTGAACCTTAATGCTCACTTTACTACTGTTCCATGGCAACATGTATGGTTGAATGTCCTTGAAAACGAGCCCCTTAACCATTTAACCTTAATCCTCACTTTACCCACTGTTCCATGGCAACATATATGGTTGAATGTCCTTGAAAACAAGCCCCTTAACCATTTAACCTTAATGCTCACTTTACCACTGTTCCATGGCAACATATATGGTTGAATGTCCTTGAGAACGAGCCCCTTAACCATTTAACCTTAATGCTCACTTTACCACTGTTCCATGGCAACATATATGGTGGAATGTCCTTGAGAACGAGCCCCTTAACCAATTAACCTTAATGCTCACTTTACTACTGTTCCATGGCAACATATATGGTTGAATATCCTTGAAAACGAGCCCCTTAACCACTTAACCTTAATGCTCACTTTACCACTGTTCCATGGCAACATAATTGGTTGAATGTCCTTGAGAACGAGCCTCTTAACCATTTAACCTTAATGCTCACCTTACCACTGTTCAATGGCAACATATATGGTTGAATGTCCTTGAGAATGAACCCCTTAACCACTTAACCTTAATGCTCACTTTACCACTGTTCCATGGCAACATATATGGTTGAATGTCCTTGAGAACGAGCCCCTTGACCACTTAACCTTAATGCTCACTTTACCACTGTTCCATGGCAACATATATGGTTGAATGTCTTTGAGAACCAGCCCCTTAACCACTTAACTTTAATGCTCACTTTACTATTGTTACATGGCAACATTATATGGTTGAATGTCCTTGAGAACGAGCCCCTTAACCATTTAACCTTAATGCTCACTTTACCACTGTTCCATGGCAACATATATGGTTGAATGTCCTTGAGAACGAGCTCCTTAACAACTTATCCTTAATGCTCACTTTACCACTGTTCCATGGCAACATATATGATTGAATGTCCTTGAGGACGAGCCCCTTAACCCATTTAACCTTAATGCTCACTTAACTACTGTTCCATGGCAACATATATGGTTGAATGTCCTTGAAAACGAGCCCCTTAACGACTTAACCTTAATGCTCACTTTATCACTGTTCCATGGCAACATATATGGTTGAATGTCCTTGAGAACGAGCTCCTTAACCACTTATATTTAATGGTCACTTTAACCACTGTTCCATGGCAACATAATTGATTGAATGTCCTTGAGAACGAGCCCCTTAACCACTTAACCTTAATGCTCACTTTACCTCTGTTCCATGGCAACATATATGGTTGAATGTCCTTGAGAACCAGACCCTTAACCACTTAACTTTAATGCTCACTTTACTACTGTTCCATGGCAACATATATGGTTGAATGTCCTTGAGAACGAGCCCCTTAACCATTTAAGCTTAATGCTCACTTTACCACTGTTCCATGGCAACATATATGGTTGAATGTCCTTGAGAACGAGCTCCTTGACAACTTATCCTTAATGCTCACTTTACCACTGTTCCATGGCAACATATATGATTGAATGTCCTTGAGGACGAGCCCCTTAACCACTTAACCTAAATGCTCACTTTACCACTGTTCAATGGCAACATAATTGGTTGAATGTCCTTGAGAACGAGCCCCTTAACCATTTAACCTTAATGCTCACTTTACCACTGTTCCATGGCAACATATATGATTGAATGTCCTTGAGGACAAGCCCCTTAACCATTTAACCTTAATGCTCACTTTACTACTGTTCCATGGCAACATATATGGTTGAATGTCCTTGAAAACGAGCCCCCTTAACCACTTAACCTTAATGCTCACTTTACCACTGTTCCATGGCAACATATATGGTTGAATGTCCTTGAGAACGAGCCCCCTTACCCACTTAACCTTAATGCTCACTTTACCACTGTTCCATGGCAACATATATGGTTGAATGTCCTTGAGAACCAGCCCTTTAACCACTTAACTTTAATGCTCACTTTACTACTGTTCCATGGCAACATATATGGTTGAAAGTCCTTGAGAATGAGCCCCTTAACTATTTAACCTTAATGCTCACTTTACCACTGTTCCATGGCAACAAATATGGTTGAATGTCCTTGAGAACGAGCTCCTTAACAACTTATTTTTTAATGCTCACGTTACCACTGTTCCATGGCAACATATATGATTGAATGTCCTTGAGAACGAGCCCCTTAACCATTTAACCTTAATGCTCACCTTACCACTGTTCAATGGAAACATATATGGTTGAATGTCCTTGAGAACGAGCCCCTTAACCACTTAACCTTAATGCTCACTTTAATACTGTTCCATGGCAACATAATTGGTTGAATGTCCTTGAGAACGAGCCCCTTAACCATTTAACCTTAAGGCTCACTTTAGTACTGTTCCATGGCAACATATATGGTTGAATGTCCTTGAGAACGAGCCCCTTAACCATTTAACCTTAATGCTCACCTTACTACTGTTCAATGGCAAAATATATGGTTGAATGTCTTTGAGATTGAGCCCCTTAACCATTTAACCTTAATGCTCACCCTTACCACTGTTCAATGGCAACATCATTGGTTGAATGTCCTTGAGAACGAGCCCCTTAACCATTTAATTTTAATGCTCACTTTACCACTGTTCCATGGTAACAAATATGGTGGAATGTCCTTTAGAACGAGCCCCCTTAATCAATTAACCTTAATGCTCACTTTACTACTGTTCCATGGCAACATATATGGTTGAATATCCTTGAAAACGAGCCCCTTAACCACTTAACCTTAATGCTCACTTTACCACTGTTCCATGGCAACATATATGGTTGAATGTCCTTGAGAATGAACCCCTTAACCACTTAACCTTAATGCTCACTTTAGTACTGTTCCATGGCAACATATATGGTTGAATGTCCTTGAGAACGAGCCCCTTAACCATTTAACCTTAATGCTCACCTTACTACTGTTCAATGGCAAAATATATGGTTGAATGTCTTTGAGAACGAGCCCCTTAACCCACTTAACCCTAATGCTCACTTTATCACTGTTCCATTGTAACATATATGGTTGAATGTCCTTGAGAACGAGCCCCTTAACCATTTAACCTTAATGCTCTCTTTACCACTGTTCCATGGCAACATATATCGTTGAATGTCCTTGAGAACGAGCCCCCTTAAACATTTAAACTTAATGCTCACTTTACCACTGTTCCATGGCAACATATATGGTTGAATGTCCTTGAGAACGAGCCCTCTTAACCATTGAACCTTAATGCTCACTTTACTACTGTTCCATGGCAACATATATGGTTGAATGTCCTTGAAAACGAGCCCCTTAACCATTTAACCTTAATCCTCACTTTACCACTGTTCCATGGCAACATATATGGTTGAATGTCCTTGAAAACAAGCCCCTTAACCATTTAACCTTAATGCTCACTTTACCACTGTTCCATGGCAACATATATGGTTGAATGTCCTTGAGAACGAGCCCCTTAACCATTTAACCTTAATGCTCACTTTACCACTGTTCCATGGCAACATATATGGTGGAATGTCCTTGAGAACGAGCCCCTTAACCAATTAACCTTAATGCTCACTTTACTACTGTTCCATGGCAACATATATGGTTGAATATCCTTGAAAACGAGCCCCTTAACCACTTAACCTTAATGCTCACTTTACCACTGTTCCATGGCAACATAGTTGGTTGAATGTCCTTGAGAACGAGCCTCTTAACCATTTAACCTTAATGCTCACCTTACCACTGTTCAATGGCAACATATATGGTTGAATGTCCTTGAGAACGAGCCCCTTAACCATTTAAGCTTAATGCTCACTTTACCACTGTTCCATGGCAACATATATGGTTGAATGTCCTTGAGAACGAGCTCCTTGACAACTTATCCTTAATGCTCACTTTACCACTGTTCCATGGCAACATAGTTGGTTGAATGTCCTTGAGAACGAGCCCTCTTAACCATTTAACCTTAATGCTCACCTTACCACTGTTCCATGGCAACATAGTTGGTTGAATGTCCTTGAGAACGAGCCCCTTAAACATTTAAACTTAATGCTCACTTTACCCACTGTTCCATGGCAACATATATGGTTGGCAACATATATGGTTGAATGTCCTTGAGGACGAGCCCCTTAACCATTTAACCTTAATGCTCACTTAACTACTGTTCCATGGCAACATATATGGTTGAATGTCCTTGAGAACGAGCTCCTTAACAACTTATCCTTAATGCTCACTTTACCACTGTTCCATGGCAACATATATGATTGAATGTCCTTGAGGACGAGCCCCTTAACCATTTAACCTTAATGCTCACTTTACCACTGTTCCATGGCAACATATATGGTTGAATGTCCTTGAGAACGAGCTCCTTAACAACTTATCCTTAATGCTCACTTTACCACTGTTCCATGGCAACATATATGATTGAATGTCCTTGAGGACGAGCCCCTTAACCATTTAACCTTAATGCTCACTTAACTACTGTTCCATGGCAACATATATGGTTGAATGTCCTTGAAAACGAGCCCCTTAACGACTTAACCTTAATGCTCACTTTATCACTGTTCCATGGCAACATATATGGTTGAATGTCCTTGAGAACGAGCTCCTTAACCACTTATATTTAATGGTCACTTTACCACTGTTCCATGGCAACATAATTGATTGAATGTCCTTGAGAACGAGCCCCTTAACCACTTAACCTTAATGCTCACTTTACCTCTGTTCCATGGCAACATATATGGTTGAATGTCCTTGAGAACCAGACCCTTAACCACTTAACTTTAATGCTCACTTTACTACTGTTCCATGGCAACATATATGGTTGAATGTCCTTGAGAACGAGCCCCTTAACCATTTAAGCTTAATGCTCACTTTACCACTGTTCCATGGCAACATATATGGTTGAATGTCCTTGAGAACGAGCTCCTTGACAACTTATCCTTAATGCTCACTTTACCACTGTTCCATGGCAACATATATGATTGAATGTCCTTGAGGACGAGCCCCTTAACCACTTAACCTAAATGCTCACTTTACCACTGTTCCATGGCAACATAATTGGTTGAATGTCCTTGAGAACGAGCCCCTTAACCATTTAACCTTAATGCTCACCTTACCACTGTTCAATGGCAACATAATTGGTTGAATGTCCTTGAGAACGAGCCCCTTAACCATTTAACCTTAATGCTCACTTTACCACTGTTCCATGGCAACATATATGATTGAATGTCCTTGAGGACAAGCCCCTTAACCATTTAACCTTAATGCTCACTTAACTACTGTTCCATGGCAACATATATGGTTGAATGTCCTTGAAAACGAGCCCCTTAACCACTTAACCTTAATGCTCATTTTACCACTGTTCCATGGCAACATAATTGGTTGAATGTCCTTGAGAACGAGCCTCTTAACCATTTAACCTTAATGCTCACCTTACCACTGTTCAATGGCAACATATATGGTTGAATGTCCTTGAGAACGAGCCCCTTAACCACTTAACCTTAATGCTCACATTACCACTGTTCCATGGCAACATATATGGTTGAATGTCCTTGAGAATGAACCCCTTAACCACTTAACCTTAATGCTCACTTTACCACTGTTCCATGGCAACATATATGGTTGAATGTCCTTGAGAACGAGCCCCTTACCCACTTAACCTTAATGCTCACTTTACCACTGTTCCATGGCAACATATATGGTTGAATGTCCTTGAGAACCAGCCCTTTAACCACTTAACTTTAATGCTCACTTTACTACTGTTCCATGGCAACATATATGGTTGAAAGTCCTTGAGAACGAGCCCCTTAACTATTTAACCTTAATGCTCACTTTACCACTGTTCCATGGCAACATATATGGTTGAATGTCCTTGAGAACGAGCTCCTTAACAACTTATTTTTTAATGCTCACGTTACCACTGTTCCATGGCAACATATATGATTGAATGTCCTTGAGAACGAGCCCCTTAACCATTTAACCTTAATGCTCACCTTACTACTGTTCAATGGAAACATATATGGTTGAATGTCCTTGAGAACGAGCCCCTTAACCACTTAACCTTAATGCTCACTTTAATACTGTTCCATGGCAAAATATATGGTTGAATGTCTTTGAGAACGAGCTCCTTAACAACTTATCCTTAACGCTCACTTTACCACTGTTCCATGGCAACATATATGATTGAATGTCCTTGAGAACGAGCCCCTTAACCATTTAACCTTAATGCTCACTTAACTACTGTTCCATGGCAACATATATGTTTGAATGTCCTTGAAAACGAGTCCCTTAACGACTTAACCTTAATGCTCACTTTACCCCTGTTCCATGGCAACATATATGGTTGAATGTCCTTGATAACTAGCCCCTCAACCACTTAACCTTAATGCTCACTTTACCACTGTTCCATGGCAACATATATGGTTGAATGTCCTTGAGAACGAGCCCCTTAACCACTTAATCTTAATGCTCACTTTACCACTGTTCCATGGCAACATATATGGTTGAATGTCCTTGAAAACGAGCCCCATAACCACTAACCTTAATGCTCACTTTACCACTGTTCCATGGCAACATGTATTGTTGAATGTCCTTGAGAACCAGCCCCTTAAACACTTAACCTTAATGCTTACTTTACTACTGTTCCATGGCAACATATATGGTTGAATGACCTTGAGAACGAGCCCCTTAACCATTTAACCTTAATGCTCACTTTACTACTGTTCCATGGCAACATATATGGTTGAATGTCCTTGAAAACGAGCCCTTTAACGACTTAACCTGAATGCTCATTTTACCACTGTTCCATGGCAACATATATGGTTGAATGTCCTTGAGAACGAGCCCCTTAACCACTTAACCTTAATGCTCACCTTACCACTGTTCAATGGCAACATAATTGGTTGAATGTCCTTGAGAACGAGCCCCTTAACCATTTAACCTTAATGCTCACTTTACCACTGTTCCATGGCAACATATATGATTGAATGTCCTTGCGGACGAGCCCCTTAACCACTTAACATTAATGCTCACTTTACCACTGTTCCATGGCAACATAATTGGTTGAATGTCCTTGAGAACGAGCCCCTTAACCATTTAACCTTAATGCTCACCTTACCACTGTTCAATGGAAACATATATGGTTGAATGTCCTTGAGAACGAGCCCCTTAACCACTTAACCTTAATGCTCACTTTAATACTGTTCCATGGCAACATATATGGTTGAATGTCTTTGAGAACGAGCTCCTTAACAACTTATCCTTAACGCTCACTTTACCACTGTTCCATGGCAACATATATGATTGAATGTCCTTGAGAACGAGCCCCTTAACCATTTAACCTTAATGCTCACTTAACTACTGTTCCATGGCAACATATATGTTTGAATGTCCTTGAAAACGTGCCCTTAACGACTTAACCTTAATGCTCACTTTACCCCTGTTCCATGGCAACATATATATTTGAATGTCCTTGATAACTAGCCCCTCAACCACTTAACCTTAATGCTCACTTTACCACTGTTCCATGGCAACATATATGGTTGAATGTCCTTGAGAACGAGCCCCTTAACCACTTAATCTTAATGCTCACTTTACCACTGTTCCATGGCATCATATATGGTTGAATGTCCTTGAGAACGAGCCCCATAACCACTAACCTTAATGCTCACTTTACCACTGTTCCATGGCAACATGTATTGTTGAATGTCCTTGAGAACCAGCCCCTTAACCACTTAACCTTAATGCTCACTTTAATACTGTTCCATGGCAACATAATTGGTTGAATGTCCTTGAGAACGAGCCCCTTAACCATTTAACCTTAATGCTCACTTTAGTACTGTTCCATGGCAACATATATGGTTGAATGTCCTTGAGAACGAGCCCCTTAACCATTTAACCTTAATGCTCACCTTACTACTGTTCAATGGCAAAATATATGGTTGAATGTCTTTGAGATTGAGCCCCTTAACCATTTAACCTTAATGCTCACCTTACCACTGTTCAATGGCAACATCATTGGTTGAATGTCCTTGAGAACGAGCCCCTTAACCATTTAATTTTAATGCTCACTTTACCACTGTTCCATGGCAACAAATATGGTGGAATGTCCTTTAGAACGAGCCCCTTAATCAATTAACCTTAATGCTCACTTTACTACTGTTCCATGGCAACATATATGGTTGAATATCCTTGAAAACGAGCCCCTTAACCACTTAACCTTAATGCTCACTTTACCACTGTTCCATGGCAACATATATGGTTGAATGTCCTTGAGAATGAACCCCTTAACCACTTAACCTTAATGCTCACTTTAGTACTGTTCCATGGCAACATATATGGTTGAATGTCCTTGAGAACGAGCCCCTTAACCATTTAACCTTAATGCTCACCTTACTACTGTTCAATGGCAAAATATATGGTTGAATGTCTTTGAGAACGAGCCCCTTAACCACTTAACCCTAATGCTCACTTTATCACTGTTCCATTGTAACATATATGGTTGAATGTCCTTGAGAACGAGCCCCTTAACCATTTAACCTTAATGCTCTCTTTACCACTGTTCCATGGCAACATATATCGTTGAATGTCCTTGAGAACGAGCCCCTTAAACATTTAAACTTAATGCTCACTTTACCACTGTTCCATGGCAACATATATGGTTGAATGTCCTTGAGAACGAGCCCTCTTAACCATTGAACCTTAATGCTCACTTTACTACTGTTCCATGGCAACATATATGGTTGAATGTCCTTGAAAACGAGAACCCTTAACCATTTAACCTTAATCCTCACTTTACCACTGTTCCATGGCAACATATATGGTTGAATGTCCTTGAAAACAAGCCCCTTAACCATTTAACCTTAATGCTCACTTTACCACTGTTCCATGGCAACATATATGGTTGAATGTCCTTGAGAACGAGCCCCTTAACCATTTAACCTTAATGCTCACTTTACCACTGTTCCATGGCAACATATATGGTGGAATGTCCTTGAGAACGAGCCCCTTAACCAATTAACCTTAATGCTCACTTTACTACTGTTCCATGGCAACATATATGGTTGAATATCCTTGAAAACGAGCCCCTTAACCACTTAACCTTAATGCTCACTTTACCACTGTTCCATGGCAACATAGTTGGTTGAATGTCCTTGAGAACGAGCCTCTTAACCATTTAACCTTAATGCTCACCTTACCACTGTTCAATGGCAACATATATGATTGAATGTCCTTGAGGACGAGCCCCTTAACCATTTAACCTTAATGCTCACTTAACTACTGTTCCATGGCAACATATATGGTTGAATGTCCTTGAGAACGAGCTCCTTAACAACTTATCCTTAATGCTCACTTTACCACTGTTCCATGGCAACATATATGATTGAATGTCCTTGAGGACGAGCCCCTTAACCATTTAACCTTAATGCTCACTTTACCACTGTTCCATGGCAACATATATGGTTGAATGTCCTTGAGAACGAGCTCCTTAACAACTTATCCTTAATGCTCACTTTACCACTGTTCCATGGCAACATATATGATTGAATGTCCTTGAGGACGAGCCCCTTAACCATTTAACCTTAATGCTCACTTAACTACTGTTCCATGGCAACATATATGGTTGAATGTCCTTGAAAACGAGCCCCTTAACGACTTAACCTTAATGCTCACTTTATCACTGTTCCATGGCAACATATATGGTTGAATGTCCTTGAGAACGAGCTCCTTAACCACTTATATTTAATGGTCACTTTACCACTGTTCCATGGCAACATAATTGATTGAATGTCCTTGAGAACGAGCCCCTTAACCACTTAACCTTAATGCTCACTTTACCTCTGTTCCATGGCAACATATATGGTTGAATGTCCTTGAGAACCAGACCCTTAACCACTTAACTTTAATGCTCACTTTACTACTGTTCCATGGCAACATATATGGTTGAATGTCCTTGAGAACGAGCCCCTTAACCATTTAAGCTTAATGCTCACTTTACCACTGTTCCATGGCAACATATATGGTTGAATGTCCTTGAGAACGAGCTCCTTGACAACTTATCCTTAATGCTCACTTTACCACTGTTCCATGGCAACATATATGATTGAATGTCCTTGAGGACGAGCCCCTTAACCACTTAACCTAAATGCTCACTTTACCACTGTTCCATGGCAACATAATTGGTTGAATGTCCTTGAGAACGAGCCCCTTAACCATTTAACCTTAATGCTCACCTTACCACTGTTCAATGGCAACATAATTGGTTGAATGTCCTTGAGAACGAGCCCCTTAACCATTTAACCTTAATGCTCACTTTACCACTGTTCCATGGCAACATATATGATTGAATGTCCTTGAGGACAAGCCCCTTAACCATTTAACCTTAATGCTCACTTAACTACTGTTCCATGGCAACATATATGGTTGAATGTCCTTGAAAACGAGCCCCTTAACCACTTAACCTTAATGCTCATTTTACCACTGTTCCATGGCAACATAATTGGTTGAATGTCCTTGAGAACGAGCCTCTTAACCATTTAACCTTAATGCTCACCTTACCACTGTTCAATGGCAACATATATGGTTGAATGTCCTTGAGAACGAGCCCCTTAACCACTTAACCTTAATGCTCACATTACCACTGTTCCATGGCAACATATATGGTTGAATGTCCTTGAGAATGAACCCCTTAACCACTTAACCTTAATGCTCACTTTACCACTGTTCCATGGCAACATATATGGTTGAATGTCCTTGAGAACGAGCCCCTTACCCACTTAACCTTAATGCTCACTTTACCACTGTTCCATGGCAACATATATGGTTGAATGTCCTTGAGAACCAGCCCTTTAACCACTTAACTTTAATGCTCACTTTACTACTGTTCCATGGCAACATATATGGTTGAAAGTCCTTGAGAACGAGCCCCTTAACTATTTAACCTTAATGCTCACTTTACCACTGTTCCATGGCAACATATATGGTTGAATGTCCTTGAGAACGAGCTCCTTAACAACTTATTTTTAATGCTCACGTTACCACTGTTCCATGGCAACATATATGATTGAATGTCCTTGAGAACGAGCCCCTTAACCATTTAACCTTAATGCTCACCTTACCACTGTTCAATGGAAACATATATGGTTGAATGTCCTTGAGAACGAGCCCCTTAACCACTTAACCTAATGCTCACTTTAATACTGTTCCATGGCAAAATATATGGTTGAATGTCTTTGAGAACGAGCTCCTTAACAACTTATCCTTAACGCTCACTTTACCACTGTTCATGGCAACATATATGATTGAATGTCCTTGAGAACGAGCCCCTTAACCATTTAACCTTAATGCTCACTTAACTACTGTTCCATGGCAACATAATGTTTGAATGTCCTTGAAAACGAGTCCCTTAACGACTTAACCTTAATGCTCACTTTACCCCTGTTCCATGGCAACATATATGGTTGAATGTCCTTGATAACTAGCCCCTCAACCACTTAACCTTAATGCTCACTTTACCACTGTTCCATGGCAACATATATGGTTGAATGTCCTTGAGAACGAGCCCCTTAACCACTTAATCTTAATGCTCACTTTACCACTGTTCCATGGCAACATATATGGTTGAATGTCCTTGAAAACGAGCCCCATAACCACTAACCCTTAATGCTCACTTTACCACTGTTCCATGGCAACATGTATTGTTGAATGTCCTTGAGAACCAGCCCCTTAAACACTTAACCTTAATGCTTACTTTACTACTGTTCCATGGCAACATATATGGTTGAATGACCTTGAGAACGAGCCCCTTAACCATTTAACCTTAATGCCTCACTTTACTACTGTTCATGGCAACATATATGGTTGAAATGTCCTTGAAAACGAGCCCTTTAACGACTTAACCTGAATGCTCACTTTACCACTGGTTCCATGGCAACATATATGGTTGAATGTCCTTGAGAACGAGCCCCTTAACACTTAACCTTAATGCTCACCTTACCCACTGTTCAATGGCAACATAATTGGTTGAATGTCCTTGAGAACGAGCCCCTTAACCATTTAACCTTAATGCTCACTTTACCACTGTTCCATGGCAAACATATATGATTGAATGTCCTTGCGGACGAGCCCCTTAACCACTTAACATTAATGCTCACTTTACCACTGTTCCATGGCAACCATAATTGGTTGAATGTCCTTGAGAACGAGCCCCTTAACCATTTAACCTTAATGCTCACCTTACCACTGTTCAATGGAAACATATATGGTTGATGTCCTTGAGAACGAGCCCCTTAACCACTTAACCTTAATGCTCACTTTAATACTGTTCCATGGCAACATATATGGTTGAATGTCTTGAGAACGAGCTCCTTAACAACTTATCCTTAACGCTCACTTTACCACTGTTCCATGGCAACATATATGATTGAATGTCCTTAAGAACGAGCCCTTAACCATTTAACCTTAATGCTCACTTAACTACTGTTCCATGGCAACATATATGTTTGAATGTCCTTGAAAACGAGTCCCTTAACGACTTAACCTTAATGCTCACTTTACCCCTGTTCCATGGCAACATATATATTTGAATGTCCTTGATAACTAGCCCCTCAACCACTTAACCTTAATGCTCACTTTACCACTGTTCCATGGCAACATATATGGTTGAATGTCCTTGAGAACGAGCCCCTTAACCACTTAATCTTAATGCTCACTTTACCACTGTTTCCATGGCACATATATGGTTGAATGTCCTTGAGAACGAGCCCCATAACCACTAACCTTAATGCTTACTTTACCACTGTTCCATGGCAACATGTATTGTTGAATGTCCTTGAGAACCAGCCCCTTAACCACTTAACCTTAATGCTTACTTAACTACTGTTCCATGGCAACATATATGGTTGAATGACCTTGAGAACGAGCCCCTTAACCATTTAACCTTAATGCTCACTTTACTACTGTTCCATGGCAACATATATGGTTGAATGTCCTTGAAACGAGCCCTTTAACGACTTAACCTAAATGCTCACTTTACCACTGTTCCATGGCAACATAATTGGTTGAATGTCCTTGAGAACGAGCCCCTTAACCATTTAACCTTAATGCTCACCTTACCACTGTTCAATGGCAACATAATTGGTTGAATGTCCTTGAGAACGAGCCCCTTAACCATTTAACCTTAATGCTCACTTTACCACTGTTCCATGGCAACATATATGATTGAATGTCCTTGAGGACAAGCCCCTAACCATTTAACCTTAATGCTCACTTAACTACTGTTCCATGGCAACATATATGGTTGAATGTCCTTGAAAACGAGCCCCTTAACCACTTAACCTTAATGCTCACTTTACCACTGTTCCATGGCAACATAATTGGTTGAATGTCCTTGAGAACGAGCCCCTTAACCATTTAACCTTAATGCTCACCTTACCACTGTTCAATGGCAACATATATGGTTGAATGTCCTTGAGAACGAGCCCCTTAACCACTTAACCTTAATGATCACATTACCACTGTTCCATGGCAAACATATATGGTTGAATGTCCTTGAGAATGAACCCCTTAACCACTTAACCTTAATGCTCACTTTACCACTGTTCCATGGCAACATATATGGTTGAATGTCCTTGAGAACGAGCCCCTTACCCACTTAACCTTAATGCTCACTTTACCACTGTTCCATGGCAACATATATGGTTGAATGTCCTTGAGAACCAGCCCTTTAACCACTTAACTTTAATGCTCACTTTACTACTGTTCCATGGCAACATATATGGTTGAAAGTCCTGAGAACGAGCCCCTTAACTATTTAACCTTAATGCTGACTTTACCACTGTTCCATGGCAACATATATGGTTGAATGTCCTTGAGAACGAGCTCCTTAACAACTTATTTTTTAATGCTCACTTTACCACTGTTCCATGGCAACATATATGATTGAATGTCCTTGAAAACGAGCCCCTTAACCACTTAACCTTAATGCTCACTTTACCACTGTTCCATGGCAACATAATTGGTTGAATGTCCTTGAGAACGAGCCCCTTAACCATTTAACCTTAATGCTCACCTTACCACTGTTCAATGGCAACATATATGGTTGAATGTCCTTGAGAACGAGCCCCTTAACCACTTAACCTTAATGCTCACATTTCCACTGTTCCATGGCAACATATATGGTTAAATGTCCTTGAGAATGAACCCCTTAACCACTTAACCTTAATGCTCACTTTACCACTGTTCCATGGCAACATATATGGTTGAATGTCCTTGAGAACGAGCCCCTTACCCACTTAACCTTAATGCTCACTTTACCACTGTTCCATGGCAACATATATGGTTGAATGTCCTTGAGAACCAGCCCTTTAACCACTTAACTTTAATGCTCACTTTACTACTGTTTCATGGCAACATATATGGTTGAAAGTCCTTGAGAACGAGCTCCTTAACAACTTATCCTTAATGCTCACTTTACCACTGTTCCATGGCAACA
This sequence comes from Neoaliturus tenellus, assembly GCA_030545055.2. NCBI lineage: Eukaryota > Metazoa > Arthropoda > Insecta > Hemiptera > Cicadellidae > Neoaliturus > Neoaliturus tenellus. Next base: position 55,883 of record JAQYXR010000677.1, read on the forward strand.
TATATGATTGAATGTCCTTGAGGACGAGCCCTTAACCACTTAACATTAATGCTCACTTTACCACTGTTCCATGGCAACATAATTGGTTGAATGTCCTTGAGAACGAGCCCCTTAACCATTTAACCTTAATGCTCACTTTAGTACTGTTCCATGGCAACATATATGGTTGAATGTCCTTGAGAACGAGCCCCTTAACCATTTAACCTTAATGCTCACCTTACTACTGTTCAATGGCAAAATATATGGTTGAATGTCTTTGAGATTGAGCCCTTAACCATTTAACCTTAATGCTCACCTTACCACTGTTCAATGGCAACATCATTGGTTGAATGTCCTTGAGAACGAGCCCCTTAACCATTTAACCTTAATGCTCACTTTACCACTGTTCCATGGCAACAAATATGGTGGAATGTCCTTTAGAACGAGCCCCTTAATCAATTAACCTTAATGCTCACTTTACTACTGTTCCATGGCAACATATATGGTTGAATATCCTTGAAAACGAGCCCTTAACCACTTAACCGTAATGCTCACTTTACCACTGTTCCTTGGCAACATATATGGTTGAATGTCCTTGAGAATGAACCCCTTAACCACTTAACCTTAATGCTCACTTTAGTACTGTTCCATGGCAACATATATGGTTGAATGTCCTTGAGAACGAGCCCCTTAACCATTTAACCTTAATGCTCACCTTACTACTGTTCAATGGCAAAATATATGGTTGAATGTCTTTGAGAACGAGCCCCTTAACCACTTAACCCTAATGCTCACTTTATCACTGTTCCATTGTAACATATATGGTTGAATGTCCTTGAGGAACGAGCCCCTTAACCATTTAACCTTAATGCTCTCTTTACCACTGTTCCATGGCAACATATATCGTTGAATGTCCTTGAGAACGAGCCCCTTAAAACATTTAAACTTAATGCTCACTTTACCACTGTTCCATGGCAACATATATGGTTGAATGTCCTTGAGAACGAGCCCTCTTAACCATTGAACCTTAATGCTCACTTTACTACTGTTCCATGGCAACATGTATGGTTGAATGTCCTTGAAAACGAGCCCCTTAACCATTTAACCTTAATCCTCACTTTACCACTGTTCCATGGCAACATATATGGTTGAATGTCCTTGAAAACAAGCCCCTTAACCATTTAACCTTAATGCTCACTTTACCACTGTTCCATGGCAACATATATGGTTGAATGTCCTTGAGAACGAGCCCCTTAACCATTTAACCTTAATGCTCACTTTACCACTGTTCCATGGCAACATATATGGTGGAATGTCCTTGAGAACGAGCCCCTTAACCAATTAACCTTAATGCTCACTTACTACTGTTCCATGGCAACATATATGGTTGAATATCCTTGAAAACGAGCCCCTTAACCACTTAACCTTAATGCTCACTTTACACTGTTCCATGGCAACATAATTGGTTGAATGTCCTTGAGAACGAGCCTCTTAACCATTTAACCTTAATGCTCACCTTACCACTGTTCAATGGCAACATATATGGTTGAATGTCCTTGAGAATGAACCCCTTAACCACTTAACCTTAATGCTCACTTTACCACTGTTCCATGGCAACATATATGGTTGAATGTCCTTGAGAACGAGCCCCTTGACCACTTAACCTTAATGCTCACTTTACCACTGTTCCATGGCAACATATATGGTTGAATGTCTTTGAGAACCAGCCCCTTAACCACTTAACTTTAATGCTCACTTTACTATTGTTACATGGCAACATATATGGTTGAATGTCCTTGAGAACGAGCCCCTTAACCATTTAACCTTAATGCTCACTTTACCACTGTTCCATGGCAACATATATGGTTGAATGTCCTTGAGAACGAGCTCCTTAACAACTTATCCTTAATGCTCACTTTACCACTGTTCCATGGCAAACATATATGATGAATGTCCTTGAGGACGAGCCCCTTAACCTTTAACCTTAATGCTCACTTAACTACTGTTCCATGGCAACATATATGGTTGAATGTCCTTGAAAACGAGCCCCTTAACGACTTAACCTTAATGCTCACTTTATCACTGTTCCATGGCAACATATATGGTTGAATGTCCTTGAGAAAGAGCTCCTTAACCACTTATATTTAATGGTCACTTTACCACTGTTCCATGGCAACATAATTGATTGAATGTCCCTTGAGAACGAGCCCTTAACCACTTAACCTTAATGCTCACTTTACCTCTGTTCCATGGCAACATATATGGTTGAATGTCCTTGAGAACCAGACCCTTAACCACTTAACTTTAATGCTCACTTTACTACTGTTCCATGGCAACATATATGGTTGAATGTCCTTGAGAACGAGCCCCTTAACCATTTAAGCTTAATGCTCACTTTACCACTGTTCCATGGCAACATATATGGTTGAATGTCCTTGAGAACGAGCTCCTTGACAACTTATCCTTAATGCTCACTTTACACTGTTCCATGGCAACATATATGATTGAATGTCCTTGAGGACGAGCCCCTTAACCACTTAACCTAAATGCTCACTTTACCACTGTTCAATGGCAACATAATTGGTTGAATGTCCTTGAGAACGAGCCCCTTAACCATTTAACCTTAATGCTCACTTTACCACTGTTCCATGGCAACATATATGATTGAATGTCCTTGAGGACAAGCCCCTTAACCATTTAACCTTAATGCTCACTTTACTACTGTTCCATGGCAACATATATGGTTGAATGTCCTTGAAAACGAGCCCCTTAACCACTTAACCTTAATGCTCACTTTACCACTGTTCCATGGCAACATATATGGTTGAATGTCCTTGAGAACGAGCCCCTTACCCACTTAACCTTAATGCTCACTTTACCACTGTTCCATGGCAACATATATGGTTGAATGTCCTTGAGAACCAGCCCTTTAACCACTTAACTTTAATGCTCACTTTATTACTGTTCCATGGCAACATATATGGTTGAAAGTCCTTGAGAATGAGCCCCTTAACTATTTAACCTTAATGCTCACTTTACCACTGTTCCATGGCAACATATATGTTGAATGTCCTTGAGAACGAGCTCCTTAACAACTTATTTTTTAATGCTCACGTTACCACTGTTCCATGGCAACATATATGATTGAATGTCCTTGAGAACCGAGCCCCTTAACCATTTAACCTTAATGCTCACCTTACCACTGTTCAATGGAAACATATATGGTTGAATGTCCTTGAGAACGAGCCCCTTAACCACTTAACCTTAATGCTCACTTTAATACTGTTCCATGGCAAAATATATGGTTGAATGTCTTTGAGAACGAGCTCCTTAACAACTTATCCTTAACGCTCACTTTACCACTGTTCCATGGCAACATATATGGTTGAATGTCCTTGATAACTAGCCCCTCAACCACTTAACCTTAATACTCACTTTACCACTGTTCCATGGCAACATATATGGTTGAATGTCCTTGAGAACGAGCCCCTTAACCACTTAATCTTAATGCTCACTTTACCACTGTTCCATGGCAACATATATGGTTGAATGTCCTTGAAAACGAGCCCCATAACCACTAACCTTAATGCTCACTTTACCACTGTTCCATGGCAACATGTATTGTTGAATGTCCTTGAGAACCAGCCCCTTAAACACTTAACCTTAATGCTTACTTTACTACTGTTCCATGGCAACATATATGGTTGAATGACCTTGAGAACGAGCCCCTTAACCATTTAACCTTAATGCTCACTTTACTACTGTTCCATGGCAACATATATGGTTGAATGTCCTTGAAAACGAGCCCTTTAACGACTTAACCTGAATGCTCACTTTACCACTGTTCCATGGCAACATATATGGTTGAATGTCCTTGAGAACGAGCCCCTTAACCACTTAACCTTAATGCTCACCTTACCACTGTTCAATGGCAACATAATTGGTTGAATGTCCTTGAGAACGAGCCCCTTAACCATTTAACCTTAATGCTCACTTTACCACTGTTCCATGGCAACATATATGATTGAATGTCCTTGCGGACGAGCCCCTTAACCACTTAACATTAATGCTCACTTTACCACTGTTCCATGGCAACATAATTGGTTGAATGTCCTTGAGAACGAGCCCCCTTAACCATTTAACCTTAATGCTCACCTTACCACTGTTCAATGGAAACATATATGGTTGAATGTCCTTGAGAACGAGCCCCTTAACCACTTAACCTTAATGCTCACTTTAATACTGTTCCATGGCAACATATATGGTTGAATGTCTTTGAGAACGAGCTCCTTAACAACTTATCCTTAACGCTCACTTTACCACTGTTCCATGGCAACATATATGATTGAATGTCCTTGAGAACGAGCCCCTTAACCATTTAACCTTAATGCTCACTTAACTACTGTTCCATGGCAACATATATGTTTGAATGTCCTTGAAAACGAGTCCCTTAACGACTTAACCTTAATGCTCACTTTACCCCTGTTCCATGGCAACATATATGGTTGAATGTCTTGATAACTAGCCCCTCAACCACTTAACCTTAATGCTCACTTTACCACTGTTCCATGGCAACATATATGGTTGAATGTCCTTGAGACGAGCCCCTTAACCACTTAATCTTAATGCTCACTTTACCACTGTTCCATGGCAACATATATGGTTGAATGTCCTTGAGAACGAGCCCCATAACCACTAACCTTAATGCTCACTTTACCACTGTTCCATGGCAACATGTATTGTTGAATGTCCTTGAGAACCAGCCCCTTAAACCACTTAACCTTAATGCTTACTTAACTACTGTTCCATGGCAACATATATGGTTGAATGACCTTGAGAACGAGCCCCTTAACCATTTAACCTTAATGCTCACTTTACTACTGTTCCATGGCAACATATATGGTTGAATGTCCTTGAAAACGAGCCCTTTAACGACTTAACCTAAATGCTCACTTTACCACTGTTCCATGGCAACATAATTGGTTGAATGTCCTTGAGAACGAGCCCCTTAACCATTTAACCTTAATGCTCACCTTACCACTGTTCAATGGCAACATAATTGGTTGAATGTCCTTGAGAACGAGCCCCTTAACCATTTAAACCTTAATGCTCACTTTACCACTGTTCCATGGCAACATATATGATTGAATGTCCTTGAGGACAAGCCCCTAACCATTTAACCTTAATGCTCACTTAACTACTGTTCCATGGCAAACATATATGGTTGAATGTCCTTGAAACGAGCCCTTAACCACTTAACCTTAATGCTCACTTTACCACTGTTCCATGGCAACATAATTGGTTGAATGTCCTTGAGAACGAGCCCCTTAACCATTTAACCTTAATGCTCACCTTACCACTGTTCAATGGCAACATATATGGTTGAATGTCCTTGAGAACGAGCCCCTTAACCACTTAACCTTAATGCTCACATTACCACTGTTCCATGGCAACATATATGGTTGAATGTCCTTGAGAATGAACCCCTTAACCACTTAACCTTAATGCTCACTTTACCACTGTTCCATGGCAACATATATGGTTGAATATCCTTGAGAACGAGCCCCTTACCCACTTAACCTTAATGCTCACTTTACCACTGTTCCATGGCAACATATATGGTTGAATGTCCTTGAGAACCAGCCCTTTAACCACTTAACTTTAATGCTCACTTTACTACTGTTCCATGGCAACATATATGGTTGAAAGTCCTTAAGAACGAGCCCCTTAACTATTTAACCTTAATGCTCACTTTATCCCTGTTCCATGGCAACATATATGGTTGAATGTCCTTGAGAACGAGCTCCTTAACAACTTATTTTTTAATGCTCACTTTACCACTGTTCCATGGCAACATATATGATTGAATGTCCTTGCGGACGAGCCCTTAACCACTTAACATTAATGCTCACTTTACCACTGTTCCATGGCAACATAATTGGTTGAATGTCCTTGAGAACGAGCCCTTAACCACTTAACCTTAATGCTCACCTTACCACTGTTCAATGGAAACATATATGGTTGGATGTCCTTGAGAACGAGCCCCTTAACCACTTAACCTTAATGCTCACTTTAATACTGTTCCATGGCAACATATATGGTTGAATGTCTTTGAGAACGAGCTCCTTAACAACTTATCCTTAACGCTCAATTTACCACTGTTCCATGGCAACATATATGATTGAATGTCCTTGAGAACGAGCCCCTTAACCATTTAACCTTAATGCTCACTTAACTACTGTTCCATGGCAACATATATGTTTGAATGTCCTTGAAAACGAGTACCTTAACGACTTAACCTTAATGCTCACTTTACCCTGTTCCATGGCAACATATATGGTTGAATGTCCTTGATAACTAGCCCCTCAACCACTTAACCTTAATGCTCACTTTACCACTGTTCCATGGCAACATATATGGTTGAATGTCCTTGAGAACGAGCCCCTTAACCACTTAATCTTAATGCTCGCTTTACCACTGTTCCATGGCAACATATATGGTTGAAATGTCCTTGAGAACGAGCCCCATAACCACTAACCTTAATGCTCACTTTACCACTGTTCCATGGCAACATGTATTGTTGAATGTCCTTGAGAACCAGCCCCTTAACCACTTAACCTTAATGCTTACTTTACTACTGTTCCATGGCAACATATATGGTTGAATAACCTTGAGAACGAGCCCCTTAACCATTTAACCGTAATGCTCACTTTACTACTGTTCCATGGCCAACATATATGGTTGAATGTCCTTGAAAACGAGCCCTTTAACGACTTAAACCTGAATGCTCACTTTACCACTGTTCCATGGCAACATATATGGTTGAATGTCCTTGAGAACGAGCCCCTTAACCACTTAACCTTAATGCTCACTTTACCACTGTTTCATGGCAAAATATATGGTTGAATGTCCTTGAGAACGAGCTCCTTAACCACTTATCTTTAATGCTCACTTTACCACTGTTCAATGGCAACATATATGGTTGAATTTCTTTGAGAACGAGCCCCTTAACCACTTAATCCTAATGCTCACTTTATCACTGTTCCATGGTAACATATATGGTTGAATGTCCTTGAGAACGAGCCCCTTAACCATTTAACCTTAATGCTCACTTAACCACTGTTCCATGGCAACATATATGGTTGAATGTCCTTGAGAACGAGCCCCTTAACCATTTAACCTTAATGCTCACTTTACCACTGTTCCATGGCAACATATATGGTTTAATGTCCTTGAGAACGAGCCCCTTAACCTATTAACCTAAATGCTCACTTTACTACTTTTCCATGGCAACATATATGGTTGAATATCCTTGAAACGAGCCCCTTAACCACTTAACTTTAATGCTCACTTTACTATTGTTACATGGCAACATATATGGTTGAATGTCCTTGAGAACGAGCCCCTTAACCATTTAACCTTAATGCTCACTTTACCACTGTTCCATGACAACATATATTGTTGAATGTCCTTGAGAACGAGCTCCTTAACAACTTATCCTTAATGCTCACTTTACCACTGTTCCATGGCAACATATATGATTGAATGTCCTTGAGGACAAGCCCCTTAACCATTTAACCTTAATGCTCACTTAACTACTGTTCCATGGCAACATATATGGTTGAATGTCCTTGAAAACGAGCCCCTTAATGACTTAACCTTAATGCTCACTTTATCACTGTTCCATGGCAACATATATGGTTGAATGTCCTTGAGAACGAGCTCCTTAACCACTTATATTTAATGGTCACTTTACCACTGTTCCATGGCAACATAATTGGTTGAATGTCCTTGAGAACGAGTCCCTTAATTACTTTACCTTAATGCTCACTTTACCACTGTTCCATGGCAACATATATGGTTGAATGTCCTTGAGAACCAGCCCCTTAACCACTTAACTTTAATGCTCATTTTACTACAGTTCTATGGCAACATATATGGTTGAATGTCCTTGAAAACGAGCCCCTTAACCATTTAACCTTAATGCTCACTTTACCACTGTTCCATGGCAACATATATGGTTGAATGTCCTTGAGAACGAGCTCCTTACAACTTATCCTTAATGCTCACTTTACCACTGTTCCATGGCAACATATATGATTGAATGTCCTTGAGGACGAGCCCCTTAACACTTAACCTTAATGCTCACTTTACCACTGTTCCATGGCAACATAATTAGTTGAATGTCCTTGAGAACGAGCCCCTTAACCATTTAACCTTAATGCTCACCTTACCACTGTTCAATGGCAACATAATTGGTTGAATGTCCTTGAGAAGGAGCCAATTAACTATTTAACCTTATGCTCACTTTACCACTGTTCCATGGCAACATATATGGTGGAATGTCCTTGAGAACGAGCCCCTTAACCATTTAACCTTAATGCTCACTTTAGTACTGTTCCATGGCAACATATATGGTTGAATGTCCTTGAAAACGAGCCCCTTAACGACTTAACCTGACTGCTCACTTTACCACTGTTCCATGGCAACATATATGGTTGAATGTCCTTGAATACGAGCCCCTTAACTATTTAACCTTAATGCTCACTTTACCAATGTTCCATGGCAACATATATGGTTGAATGTCCTTGAGAACGAGCTCCTTAACAACTTATCCTTAATGCTCACTTTACCACTGTTCCATGGCAACATATATGGTTGAAAGTCCTTGAGAACGAGCTCCTTAACAACTTATCCTTAATGCTCACTTTACCACTGTTCCATGGCAACATATATGATTGAATGTCCTTAAGAACGAGCCCCTTAACCATTTAACCTTAATGCTCACTTAACTACTGTTCCATGGCAACATATATGGTTGAATGTCCTTGAAAACGAGCCCTTTAACGACTTAACCTGAATGCTCACTTTACCACTGTTCCATGGCAACATATATGGTTGAATGTCCTTGAGAACGAGCCCCTTAACCACTTAACCTTAATGCTCACCTTACCACTGTTCAATGGCAACATAATTGGTTGAACGTCCTTGAGAACGAGCCCCTTAACCATTTAACCTTAATGCTCACTTTACCACTGTTCCATGGCAACATTATATGATTGAATGTCCTTGCGGACGAGCCCCTTAACCACTTAACATTAATGCTCACTTTACCACTGTTCCATGGCAACATAATTGGTTGAATGTCCTTGAGAACGAGCCCCTTAACCATTTAACCTTAATGCTCACCTTACCACTGTTCAATGGAAACATATATGGTTGAATGTCCTTGAGAACGAGCCCCTTAACCACTTAACCTTAATGCTCACTTTAATACTGTTCCATGGCAACATATATGGTTGAATGTCTTTGAGAACGAGCTCCTTAACAACTTATCCTTAACGCTCACTTTACCACTGTTCCATGGCAACATATATGATTGAATGTCCTTAAGAACGAGCCCCTTAACCATTTAACCTTAATGCTCACTTAACTACTGTTCCATGGCAACATATATGTTTGAATGTCCTTGAAAACGAGTCCCTTAACGACTTAACCTTAATGCTCACTTTACCCTGTTCCATGGCAACATATATATTTGAATGTCCTTGATAACTAGCCCCTCAACCACTTAACCTTAATGCTCACTTTACCACTGTTCCATGGCAACATATATGGTTGAATGTCCTTGAGAACGAGCCCCTTAACCACTTAATCTTAATGCTCACTTTACCACTGTTCCATGGCAACATATATGGTTGAATGTCCTTGAGAACGAGCCCCATAACCACTAACCTTAATGCTCACTTTACCACTGTTCCATGGCAACATGTATTGTTGAATGTCCTTGAGAACCAGCCCCTTAACCACTTAACCTTAATGCT
>JAQYXR010000678.1:0-65562 GCA_030545055.2 Neoaliturus tenellus
TTCTAAAGAATCGGTCAATAAGGTAGGAGTAAAAGCATATAACCCTTATTTAATTAAGATGATAGAAAAGATACAGGAGTACAATTTTCGTTTGTGGATTTAATTCATAACGAAAGATTCATAACAAAAACGAAGAAGATTAATTTCAAAGAAAATTTGAGTTAAGGTAAAGGAATTACTCATTTGTTCGGCTATTCTGGCATTTAAGACATTCTTTAACATATTAAGACAATTTTTTAAATATAGAAACAAACAATTTATTTTAATTTATTTTTTTATGGAAGAGCCAACAACACGAAAGAATACTTGGATAAAATGAAGAAATATTATTTACCTATATGGATAGACCCAACAACCAAAGTATTCCTGCTAATGGCCTTCAAGAAATGTTCGAAAATCGTTTTACGCACTAAGTATACAGGGTGAGTTTCCTAAGGTGATCAAATAGCAATTTTTTTTATTCTATATCTGACAGTATAGTTCTTATGGAGGACCCCCTTTATTTTTTTATGTAGCTCTGAGGCATGGCGTTTTGAAATTTTCCCGCAATTTTTGCAATATGGCGGACAACTTTAAAATTTCTCATGGAATTTCCTACATTTTATGGTGTTTTATTTTATTTTATTTTCATGTAGTTTTAAGATTCTTCCTAAAATCTGGCATTTCCTCCAAACCTAACAGTTACAGAGCTAGAGGCAATAAAATTTCATTTTTAGTTCCACAAGAATAACATGAGGCAACGTTTATCTGCCCATATCTCCGAAGCAATGGATTAAAATAAAAAAGTACTCAATAATACAAATGTCTCAAATTGATGTTTTAATGAACCTTAATCATAACAATTTCCATTTTCAGTATCATGATGATTTTCATCCAATGTGTATTTTTTAAATGGTGGCTATTTTAACTTTTTTAACTAAAATATCTCAAAACCGGTTAGAGGCGAGTTAAAACTTTTTCAAAGAGGCGAAAAAGCTGAAAAATAAAATTATCTAGTTAATAATACAAAGTTTGTAAGGATCGGACAACAAACAGCGGACTTTTCTTTTATTGTAATTTTTCTACCAAAACAACCTAATTTGCATTAATTATAATAGAAAATCATTTTGTAATGGAAAATTTTTTTACAATAGGAAAATCTCACTAACTCCGTTATTTGTTGTCTGATCCTTACAAATATAATATCATTAGTTAGATAATTTTTTTTATCAACTTTCATGCTTCCTGTAAAATTTTGATAAAATTTCCGGTTTTAAGACATTTGAATTGCAAAGTTTAAAATATCCGCCATTTTGGAAATAAACATCGGAAAATTAATTCTTTTTCTGAAAATCGACATACGAGGAACAAATATGCAAAGGGGTTCCAGAGAGTTCCGGGACACCCTGTATAATATTTCTGTAGACGGTATTTTTTCATGGGTGCTATCCACGTAAGCTTTGCCATCAATATTCCTTTGAAATTGTAAGCTGTTCTCAAAAAAATTATAGTGCAATTATTCTTGCCAACGCTCTACACCTACAATTTTATCACTTCCCCTTTTCGTCTATCGTTTAAAACGTATGTAACTAACTTAAATACAAAACAAACCATATTCTTCTACTGACATTAATTTTTATTTCAAGTAAAATAAGACCCGCTGAAAAAATCGTGAAAGCCAACAGAATTTTTGTGTCGAAGCTGTGCACTTTATTTTGTGATTTTTCTTTAGTATGAAACTGTTGGAGACTTTGTTTTACGAATAATTTTTGGTAAAGTTCTGACACCATAGTTGTATAATTAAGATATTTTATTTTTACATAAATAATAAATGGAATCACAACATAACCCCTACACAAATATTTTTTTAACAGTAGAGATTTGAAGATTTTACAAAGTGAAAAATTTGTAAAATGATAATTTACTTATAAAAAATATATCTTGATTTTCATTGACTAAAGTTTTATGGGAGATTTTTATGTGTTTAAAGTACGGATCGTTTGTGCACAAACAAAACGAATAAACCCTCTGTATTGTTTATTGGATTCAATTTTCTTTGCAGACTAAAGTCGGATGGCATTAGCCTATTCCAGTGTTGAGGCACGTGATCGGCATGAAGAGCCACGAAAAGACGCTCCCAATTGAATTGATAAGGGTAGAAACATTGATGACATTCTGAGCAAAGATTTTAAATAAATTTTATTTAAAAAAAATCCTGTAAATGTATCTATAAATGCTGGCCTCTTGAAAACAGTAATATGTAGTAATATTTTCCTTTCCCCTAAGACAGTTGTCTGACATACATTCTAAAAAAGTCTTGTATAAAGTTTTAAGTATAAATTTTATATGCTATAAAATGCTTAGTGCTATTGTGATCTAGTTATTACCCATAAAACTAATACCAAAAGATTACTTATGTCGGAATAAATTTGCGATTGATAGTTTAAACTAATGGAGAGTTCCCAATGTGCGCAGTGTCAATAACTGCATTGAAGAAGGAATTTTTATCCCATTTTTTATGTGTTTCAGTAAATTTTTTAGGGGCAAATGCGTTTTGAAATGAACCGACTGTATAATTGTTGCTCCCCCCCCCTGTACATTATAAATGTTTGTAACAAAACGACTTATTTAATATTGCCATTATTTATTTAGTTAGGCATTCTCTACCATAGGTTAGTGTCGCGTCCCGCTGCTTAGCAGCACATGTGTACTGGGTCATAAAGGTAATGGTTCCGCATTTGTCCGCCGCCGCCGCGGGGCGCTAGTGTTCCATTTGCTGATGTCAACGTTGTTCGCCCGGTGGCCGTTGATTTGTAGACTGCAACAGACTTTTCAATCGCTGGGACCATCCGTGTCGATGTGTACATATTAGTTATCAGTTACGCGTTTTATTTTATAATACAGAGTAAAAAATAATTTTTAAAATTCACATTTCTCATTTGAATCATTGTTTTCTTTCTTGGAAAGTTCTATCATTAAAATGTGATTAGTTTAAATAGGGATTCCAGATGTACTGAAGTGAGATCTACACTGATAGCTTAAGTCATCTTCACTCTTGTAAAAACACTGAAAACATGCCTCAATATTCACCTTTTTCAGATGGTGTTTTTGTATATTTATTGGTAAAATTTATGTTTTATTGTAGATTAAGGTTAGATCTAGGCCCCTCATATCTTCAATATATCAGTGAGAATAAATGGTATAAGTAGAAAAAATCTTAAATGTAAAAAAAATAGTTAATTTGGGACGTCACAGAGAGTAATATTTTCACATTTTCAAAACTGTGAGGTATGAGGGACCTAATATAACTCTATTCACTTACCAAGTTTAAAGATAATCTGTTGAAAAACGGGAAACAAGGGAATAAAATACCAAGTTTTGCATAAAAACCGTATGGTTAACGTTGCCGTCTGCATTAATAGCCCAAAGGTTATGATGACCCTTAACGCAATGAATCTTCACAGATATTATTGAGCTCGATATATAAGCTATTTAATTTAGATGATCAATGAAATGTCAAATGAACAATTCATTCATTGCTGCCAAAATAAATTTAATGAAATTTGAAAATGCTCTAAATGTAACAGTTAGGGTACACTTATTCACGATAAAACTCGCTTAAATTTCGTTCTTAGATCTTGAGCTTGAATAAAAATTACTATCATTTATCCTATTGCATGTTTTTTATTACCTTTCATAACGTAAAGTTACTGTGACGTGAGAATTTAACATCTGTAGTTGCATACTATATTGTACTACACTAATAGTACGAAGTTCGAAACCCCTGTATTCATAGTATACTCTAAAGTTTGTAATTTTTTAAAACAATGAATAAAATTCAATTTTGTATAGATTATTTCAGTATAATATGAAGTATCTGCCCCATATGATATTCTCATTTGTATAGATTAGGAAGTTAAGTTCATCAAGAGTTTGACACGGATCCCCCATTATTGTTCTAAACTGCAATATTAAACTAAAATGTTCCTACATACTTAACTCTCATACACCTAAGGGGTTTCTATCAATTATGTTATTTTTCTGAACCTTAACTATATGAAAACTTATGCATTAACTACTTTATGCTTTAGATATTTTAATCACTGAATTTATTCCTAGTGTCCCAAAAGTCACAGAATATGTCATCTTACGAAAAATACCATGAGTTCCTTTTTGGAAAAACAATTTTCACTACTAGGCTAAATGAAGAAATGTTGCAAAACTTTAACATAAGCATGGTAGATATATTTATAAAAATAAGAGGTATTGGTGTTCTCTAATAGACTCCGCCCTTGAAAGACTGACCTAGTAATGGAGAACGATAAAATATAGCATTAAAATTACATTGTAAATATTTAAAAATAGATATAATTTGACCTTTTGAGTTACTAAAAGATTTGTTCGATAAATGAAGTTCGCGAGAAAATTCCATTTGTCTATGACATATCGTAAACCATTTTAAATAGCTTAAATTGTACTTCTTATAAAAGGACGAACCAGCAGCCAGTTGGTCGAATACTTCATGAGTTATTGCATTTTTTAATATGGGCAATGCGATTCTACAGCAATTTTTATTGCCTGCTATGTTCGACTCGGTTAACCTTTCAAGATCGAGCCGCCTGAAATTTGAAGTGACAAATTTCCTCGAAAATAATTTTAATGTACGTACGAAATGTGAAAACAGTTCAGAAATGAAAACATTTACGAGACTGAGTATCGTTTATGGTATAGTGAGTAGCGAGTAGTACTCACTTACTAGGGAGTAGTAAGTGAAGATTCCCTCTCATTTCAGGACTCTCAGCAATCAACAAGTACAACCCCTTCTTTGGTTGGAGAAAACGTCCCAGGAACTACTAACGCCACGTTCATATTTTATTTCAAAGTATTTTACATTGTACTCCTATCATTTTTTTAGTAAAACTAGTTTAACTACGTACACAAGGGAAAACCCCGCATCTATATATATAAATGAAAGTTGTTTTTTTTTATGAAGGATGTAATACAAGTTGTTTAAGCATCCCCAGAAGTACGAGTAAAACCCAATGCAACCATATACTTCATTAAAAGCTCTTGACGGAAAAAAATTGACAATAGGTCACCCTCTTCAACTATGGACTCCAAACCTTCAAAGGGCTCCACCCCACATGCCTTCAAAATTTACCATCTTATTCTTATGGAAGAAATATTTTTGTGATGAACACATGATTACATTTAGGAATATTTATATACTAGTGGCTCATAGGGGCAAAAGCCCCTAATTATAAAATTAAAATGGCATAAACCAATGGGGATTTGTAGTTCTTCACTATGAAAATTTCCAGAAAATTTTAATTTAAATAATATTTTTACAATAGCGTTTGAACAGAAAAGACCATTCGCCCCCAAAGCACTCTTTACAATCTTGTACTATTAGGCTACCCTTTTGTAAATGCTTCATTTTGTCTGTTGTTAAACGTATATCGATCTATGAAAATTAAATTTTGAAAGAAATCATAATTCCTTTGAGCTATGACGGATTTTTAATATAACATAGAAAAGCGCAATGAGAAAAAACATGACGGATGTTCAGTACCCATTTAAGAGTCAATAAACTTTCAATATTTTGATCATACCCCTTTCATTGTCTTTTTTGTCCTAAACTTTAATTTATTTTTGTAGCACTTGTCAGATTTTTTTATTATTTTTAGTCACCAAAAATAAACACAGCGCCTCAAAATAGATCATCTTCACATACTGTCAATATTCGTCCCTCCGAATCAAAAATCTTGACTTTGTGTAAACAAAATAGACTTTTTTTAAATCACTATACATGGAGAATCTTTAAAGTAGAATATATCAGAAAATAATCCTCCTTATAATTTTCTCATTTTTTTATAATGTTTTTGACCTGCTAAATTTCCCCCTAGTCTGCAGGACAATCGTCTCTTCTATAATTCTGCAATCTACGAAAATGACCAGAATGTTTATGGAAAAATTCAGCTAACAGAATAAAACACTTTGTTGAATGATACAGTTTAAGTTTCAGTTAATGTATCATCGCCACTCAACATGATCATTTGACACTTTTCGTCTTAAAATAAAACCAAAACATGTTTTAATTTAATTAATGTCGGCGTTCCTCAAATCACAGTTCATCGCCCATTGCGTCCCTATTACGATCAGAATGTATTTTATGATTTGCATACACACTCAGTTTTTTTACAATTTGAATTATCATAACAACAGTAAAAATTAGTTGTCAATTTGTTATATAGTCCGTTTTTTTAAACCTGATCCTTCTCGAGAAAATGGGGTGGGGGAGGGGTTTAAACTGTAAACAAAAAATTAAACTGTAAATTTAAACTCGTGACAAACGTGTGTCGAGTATCAGATTTCCTCAAATAACATTTTAAATAAATTATAATATCTTTCAGTAACTCCTTGTCAGCTGTTATATTTCCAAGCCAAACCTATTCCTTGTTAAAAAGTAACAGTTCTAAAGTAAACTGATTAAAAAACAACTGCTACCAATAATATTGTAAAACTGATACACATTATGTTGTGATGTAAAATTAACAGCTGGTATGCAACAGTGAAATAAAACAAAAACAACAAAAAAAACAACAAAAAAACCAACAAAAAAAAAAAAACAAAAGGCTTCAGCCAATGGGATAATAGCAAGTATAAACAAACCCCCTCCACCATCTCTCCCTCGAAGGATCAGGTTTAAAGAAACGGACTATAGTTTGTAAGGTTGGTAATGCTCCGAGTAGAATTTTTAGTCGTTCAAAGCCACACAGCGTGTTATCAACGTTTTATGTGATTTTTTATTTCCTGTTAACATTATGGACACGCCGATAATTTTCCCTTGTGTATGAGACCGAGACCTTTAATTTGAGACCCCTCCCATCTTTCTGTAATTAGTATAACGCTCACAGTTTTGCTCAAGAAATTTCGCTAACCTAATTATACATATAGATTGCTTCTCTTGGTGTGAATTATTTTATTATCTTCACTCAAAGTTATCATCTGTGACTCGTTTGAAAATTAAACAATAACACATGTTTTAATGTACACAAAGCAGACGCTTTTCAAATCCCCATGCTATTCTTATGGATTACGTTTGACGTGATTTCTCATTTGCTGTTAACATTTTAGTTAACATACGCCGATAGTTTTCCCTGCAATTTTGCTCAAGAAATTTCGCTTACAGAATTATATATATAGATAAACAGCTGTTCTCATTCAAAGTACAATCATGAAGATTGGTAATAAAAACCTAAAGGATATTATATACTTTAGGCGAGTGAGTGTAGCGAACGAGCCCACCTAAACTGTTCTTGTTTAAAGTATTGAGGGAAGAGTGTTAATAAAAAACTAAAGGAAATTATATACTTAGGCGATTGAGCGTAGCGAAAGAGCTAAACTAGAGGTGTGCCTGGCAGTTCCGGAACGGGAACCGTTCCGACCGTTCCGTACCGCCTACAGAACATGTTCTTTTATTAGTTATCGTACCGAGTTCGTTCCTAGCACGATATTAGCACGGGTGTTCGTTCTCTAAGGTGCCTCGTTCTCTGTGGTTTTACGTTCTACAGTACGTGGCCCATTATATTGAATGTTGTTCATTGAAAGGTTTTTGTTCCGGAACAAGTAAAGAGTTTGTTACAAGTTTTCATCATAAAAAAAAATTGGGAAATCAATTAAATGTGAATTTTCAAATTTAAAATCTATCTAACAAACCCAATTTTCTTTCAGTTTTACTTTGATTAAAACTGACTGATTTTAACTTGTAAGGTGTTTTAAATATATTGAATTACATGAAATATATAAAATATAATAAATTTGAGGTTGAGTGAGGTAAAATAAAACTGTAATTTTTTATATCAATTTAATGTGTAAAACTCAAGAAAAATCATATTAATACATTACGGAAAAAATTGTTTAAATGTAAAAAAATTAATTGATTTGTAGAAAAATGAATTTTTTTTTCTCAGTTCATCAATGCTTGCCTATTTCAACAAAAAAATACGGTAACACTATTTCTTTTCATTTAATTGAATGGGATTGTCAATTGTTAGCTGCTAAACCTGACGGCAAGTGAGCGTAGCGCACTAGATTACCTGAGATGTTCTCTTTTAAGGAATTGAGGGAAAATTGTTATTAAAGAAACTAAAGGATATTGTAGAATGGAGGCCAGAAAAGCTCACCTGAAGGGAAAAAATCCTTGGGTTGGCATATAAATAACACATTTAAGAGGAGTTAAATAAAAACATTTTAATTTAACTTATCAGAAAGACCGTTTGAAGACAAAAGAAGCATTGAAAGTAAATATAATTTAAATATAAAGAGTGATGTATATTTAAACATAATTTATTTCATAAAACATTACCAACTTGAATAATTAAAAAAAGTAAAAGTTCTAAATAAGCCACTCTAACTTACAAGCCTTAAGAGGTTATATATGTTTCTTTTGAATCCACAATAAACAGATTCCGTTTGAAATTGTTCCACGTTTGAAGCCTGAGGCAGAACGTTCTCTCGAATGTTATCCCACTCTTTGAGTCCACTGACGTCGAATAACCAGATTTCTGAGATGGAGTGATAAGTGTGAAAGATGAGCAAACACCATCTGAGTTGTCAAAGGATCGCGGGATGCGATTGAGATACAGGCTACGCCGCGCCGCAACCGAACGAGCGGCGAGAGCGAGAAAATATTGTATGTAAAAAGGGGTAATGAATAAATCTTGATCCTGCTTATCGCATCTCTTAGCTCTATAAAAATTAATTTTAACGGTTTTAAGGCAATGAAACATTTTTCACTTGCGCATAGTTTGTAACTTTTAGTGAAACCAATCTGGAAACCTATAAATATTTTTATAGGTTTCAAATAGGTTACAAATTTTAGGTATAGGTATAGGTTTCAAATTTTTATAGGTTATTCAAATAGGTTTTAAGCTACGTGATAATTTAGGAATATTGTTTTTTATTAACAACATTTTTATTTCCCTTCTATCAACGTTTTTATTTGGGGTATTAACTAGATATCATTCGCCGTTTACAAACTACTTTAATTTAAAATTATATAATAATTTACTTTTAATAGAAGGGGATTTTTTTGAAGTAGGTGGGAAAATATTTGGCATTCTTTGTGGGACTGGAACGAACTATATAATACCCACATATTTTCAGGGCTCTCCATCACCGGGACCGTTTATCACTTGCTAGGGGAGAGCCCTTGCCGAGGGCAAAGAATACACGACTATTTTCTAGTCTTATAGTTACCCTTACCTTGTTTCGATAGTTGCTGCTGGGCTTGCTTAGCATTTTTTAAGGCAATCTTAAAAATTGCAGCATGCCCCGGAACCAGCGAGTGGTCGACTAGTACGGCTGCAGAGGATACAGTGAACCGGTCTGCTGGATGTCTTGATGTGGTGATTCTTCGAACCACATTTATAGCCCGGAGTGGACCGATCCTTTAGCGTGTATTCACTGTGTCGGTGCTCGTTGCTTTTTCACTTTTAGCACCTAAGAACCATGGTTCTGAAACTCTCCAAGCAGCTGTGGTAAGAAACATGAAATTCTATTTTTAGTAAAAAATCGATACCTTATGTATAGAACATATTTATTAAAGTGTCTCATTGTGCCAATTCATGCTCTTATCCCTAGGAGGTTAGGAGAAGCCTAGATGATACAAATATAATCCGTCCATATACTTGAAAGGTAAAATTTATAGAAAAAATTATATAAAATAACTACATTTGTTATTTTTTATAGATGTTATTTAACCAAATTGAAAGCTACTACTCGGAAGCTCTTTTTAATCTCTACTTGTAACAACGCTATGGAAATAATATACATTTGAAGCACTTCTGTTGAAGATTAAAGTATAGCATTTTAGATGAGCGCAATCTGGGGTCACGCACACAACGAGATTTGTGAAGATGCCGCAATATTTTCTACATAATGGCATCATCTGTAATAACGCGGTCGCTCGGGAAATAAGTTACATCTCGTGTTGGGGATTTATTGTATTTCTAACAATCTAGAATCAACCTTATCTTTTAGTGAACATCCTTGTATTAGTAGCACTAACATCAACAGTTAAGTGATAACCACCGGTAAGTAAAACTCGCATTTCGTTAGTTAAATCTTCAAGTTGTTCAAAAGTAGTTATGGTGTTGGTATCATAAGATGCACACTTAACCTTTAGGGACATGTTGAAGTTTTGTATTTAGTGATAGAGAGTGAGATGTGTACGGTACGAAAGGTAGTCGTAGACTGATGAATTTAACAAGTTGATTTTCACTTTTATTATCACACAAAATTGGGTCAAGGTCATCCCATGGAATTTTTAAAAAAAGCAACATATTGTAATGTACAAACACATTACAATATGTTGCTTTTTTTATTTTTTTTTTTTTTTTAGGTTTATATCATATTTATTGAGAAACAAATACAAAGAAATATTTACAATCTTATGTACAAACTAATCAGTAGTAGGTGTTACATGAATTGTAAGTTCAGTAGAATTGTTTCCACTTGGTCCATGTGATACCAAATAGAGTGCGCCGGGTTGAATTATACGAAGATCTTCATTTTGTAGTAGTTGTACGAAGCGCTTTGGTAGGAAGATTTGAAATTTTGCTTCATCACCAATTGTATAAGGTGCCTCGCTTAATGTGCAATTTATAGCATCACCTACTGAAGTTTCCATCTTCTTTATTGTATGAATGATGTAGTGTTTTTCTTCTTTCAGCTCGGAACATTTTTTTGTAGGTAGGATTGTTGATTTTGAATGAGCGTTGAATTGTTCAACTAAATTTTGAAGTAAGTTGTTTGATGCCATCTTAATGTTTTTGCTGATGCTAATCTTCTTGTTAATAAGAATATCCGTTGGAGATGTTGTCTCTTCGGAGGTTCGAGTAATACTCATGCTGTGTCATGGTAGCGCTCTCACTTTTATTATCGAGAATACCCCCACCACTGACACTACCCCCACCACTGATGCTACCCCCACCACTTTGTTGAAGGAAATTATTCAAGCGGTAGGCATTCTTCAAAGCACACTGTGACCTTCGATGTTTAAAACTTTTTGATGAAATACAAAGTTCATTAAAGTAGCATTGGAAATCTCTATCTATTATTGCATTTATCACTTCATTGCTTGTAAATGATTGTATCCAATTTGCTTTTTCCAATCCTCTTGTGTAGATAGTTTTAAACTCTTTACAATAATGATTCATAATATGCGGCATCATGTTATAATGAATAAAACCTTCATCCCATTTTAAGTTATGAAAATGTTTGTTTAACCATTTGTTTGTAACTTTCGCTTTAGTTGTTAGTTTATTGAATGGAAATGGAGGTTTGAACAAGTAATGATAAATTACAGATGTGTTCATATCCAAAATTACTAATTCTTTAATAATGAAATTTCCATCATTCCCTCGAAAAGCTTGAAATTCAATTATACCTCTTTTAACTTCCATTAACTGTGATGCAGTAGAAAACGAAACCCGTTTGTTCATGATGAAGTCTCATCCACAACTGACTGTTATTACAAACACGATTGTTCTTCTTTTATTTCTTGCGCTTCTTCGTTTATATTAAAATTGGTGTGATAGTTGTTTAATTGTCTCCACATATCCACTTCTTGAGGTATTCGATTAAAAATTGAAGTATCCACAGGACCATATAAAATTGGAATGAATGGTTGTCTGTCCAATGTATCGATTAGATAATCTTTAATTATTGTACTTGAAAATACTAGTTGTTTTAAGTATCTAGTGACAGGACCGGTAGTACAACTTAAAGTGTAAAATTCTTCTTTAGTGAAATGTAATTTTACATCATGTCTAGTTAAATCTTTGAAGCGAACAACTTGTCCCCCACGATGTTTGATTATATCAACTTCAATATTTGATTCTAATAAACTTAATCTTGTTCTTTTTCCAAATGTGTTGTTAGTTAAATAACATTCCAAAAGATGTAAATGTTTCATTAGAGAATCCCAAGAAGTTTCAGTAAAGATAACCATTTTACTTCCTTGATTTAACATAACAATTGGTGAATAATCCAATGATTTTACAATTCCAACAGATATACTTTTTGTCATGCATGAAGAAATAGGGTAGAAAATTCGAAGAAATACTTCTGTTAAAATATTTGTTGTAATGTTAACTTCAACCTTTTTTCTTTTTACTTCTTTTTCATCTTCTCCTTCTTCTTCTTTCTTCTTATGTTTGTTAAACTTGAGGAATTCATCCATTTCTTGTTCAACTTGCTTTTCTATATCAGAACTATTTTCATCCATTAGAGGTGTATTTTCTTCTCCGTTAGTAGAATTCATCTTGCGAACGATGTTTCCCAAACGACGGTTGAAGATAGAATGAAGTTTCTACTAGGTAATTTCCTGCTTTTATATTTTTTGTAAAATTTTTGAAATTTATACAATTACATAATTGTTTATTTTCAACTTGTGTTTTATAAACAAAATTCTAACCTTAAAAATTGAGGAAGATAATTCTAACCTCAATATTTTGCAGTAGTTGTACTAATTATTCTTAAAGTACATTCTTCACTATTCCGGTCAGTGGTGTGTAAGTAACTATTTTATCATGTAGAATTAGACAGTATGCCGAAGTTCCATCCGCTACTGGTTCTTCAAATTCCATTTCAATTTTTATATCCACACTTGATGATTTTACTGATTCATTTTGTTTTGAACAATCGATTACAATTATTGGAGCTTTGGAATAATACTGATCAGGTGATAATAGTGGTGTATTAGTCTTTCCATAATATGATGATTGAAATCTTGCATACATATCATATAAAATGGAAAAACGTTTTTTGCTAAACATGACATTTAAATTGTCATATGGAAAGAATTGAGAGTTTAAGAAAACTTTACAATTCTTTATTTTACAGTGATCAAATTGACCAGCATTTGCAGTAATAACATCTTTTCGCTTAGTTTGAAAACCGAGTATTATGTACCTTGCACGTTCCAAGTAAGTTGATGTTTTGACGGTCCATGTTTGTCGTTCTGTTTGAGGTAATGTAGGGTATTCATGAAATTCCCAACTTCGGAATGGCATTACAATGTCACGGTCAGATTTTAACTTTCTTAACAATACGATTCTATGTTCATCAGCCAATCTTACATGAGGTACTCTCCAAACAACTTTATCCAATTGTAGTTGCCATTCCAGTTTATCTTCCGTAGTTGCAGGGTCTGCAAGTATTAAGTCCTTATTAGTTGAAGATCTGAGTAATACTAATTCTTGTTTAACATTTATTATAACCCTTTTGTAATCTTCAGCAAATCCTAAAAGCAATCGTAAAGGTACATGAAAATCAAAATGACCGTTGGAAGCAGGTGTTATAGTGTCTTTATCAGGAGCAACCCATCCGGCAGTGACTATTGAATTCTTCTCATGTGGTGTTAATGATGTTAATCCTTTTAATGTAGTTGTTATACCAACCTTTTTTGTTGAATCAACTGTCACCCCTGATATCTCATATCTTATTTCATCAAAAAGATATGCCATTGGGTTATTTATAAAAGGAACTGTTGAAGCAGTTTTTCCATCCAATTTTAATACCCTTCCTTCGATGTACAAATAACTTTCACATGGTAATGTGTAAATATCTTGTTGTTGAATGGGAATTCTTATTTCATCATTATTGTTTAATTTTGATGAAGTGTAAGGGTTGTGTGTGTGATATTCCTTCTCCCATAGTGTTTCGTCGAATGTCGGTCCTTGAGATATATCCAGGATATCCATCGTTGTTAAGTTTCAATCCAATCTTTTGTAGAAAACGAATGTTGTCTGATGTTAACTCTTCCAATGTCGAGGAGCTACTGAGCTCCCGACTCTTCCGTTGTGGTTTAAATGATAATCCCATGTTGATTTTTATGTCGCCGCTCTGATGTGTATTCGTATAGTAATTGTTTCTCCTCTAAAGTCAACACTATGACCGTCTTGATCCAATATGTTCAGCACGATGTCTGAAATGAAACTGGTGTTTAACGGTAGGTATATCAAGTTTTGTGGCTTCTCAACAATTTTAAAACCTGGAGCAACTGTTGGATAAAATGTATGTAAAATATGCTGATTTACTCCTTCTCTATATGATCCATGTATAATATTACATGTTACATCAATACTATTTACTTTTAATATTGTAACAGTTGTATTACCTGAATGAGTAGTTTCAGGAGTTAAGATTTTCTTTTTTGTATCTGTAAATCCAAGTAAACTGCCAATAGAGTTTTTCATTCCGACATCGATATAATATTTTGAAGTTATTTCTGCTTTTAAAGTATTATTGTTTCCTTTAACGGTGATATTTTCTTCTCCGAGTTTTTTCTGTAGTAATTGGTTTATATCATCAATTTCATAAGCTCCAGTAGGAAATGTAATTATTTTCAATTCTGAGTATTTTCCTGCAGCATCCTTAGTTTCATAATAATGTAGTAAATTGTTTTTTCCTTCTGTAACATTAGGAATTGAATTGTAGGTAGTCAAATCAAGTAATGCAGCTTCCCATAATCTTTCTTTGGATAAACGCAATGCTGGGAATAGAGTACTTTTTAATGTGGATGAATTTCCACTCAGTGACACTGTATACGATGACATCTTAAAGGTGACTGACACTTTTCGCTAGAAACTCCAAACATAAATGTCCACATATTTCAGTATTGTTAGGTTGTTCTCTTTTGTAATTGTAAAAAATGTTTTTGGAGTTTTGAAAATAATGTTGAAGTTCTTTAGGTGGTGGTAGATTGCCAAAACTGTCAAAGTAGTAAACGGTTTGTCCGAGCTTTTTATAGCATACCCAATGAGTGCCTGGACCATAGGTGGAATCCAAATTTACTATTCCAGTTTCATTTTTCCATATTTTAGTTGGTAATGCATCTTTCATAAAAACTCCTCGAAAGAATGGTATTTTCAAACATTTTACATAATCATTTAACTGATGATTAGTTAAGGCTTTATTTGGAATTATCAATTGATTTTTTTTATTTAGTACACACGGTACGGTCTTAGGTATAAACCTGCTCCGTTTTTTACCATTGACCAAACAGAAGCCTTTTTTACTTTTGCTTTACGAGTTCTACGACGTCTCTTTCTAATATTTCCACCTTTTTTGGGAGCTCTTCTTTTTGCAGGTCTTCCTCTGCGACGTCGTCTTCCACCACCAAACTTAGCTTTTGTCTTCATGGCTGTTGTTACTGCCCAAGCCGCTGCTTTTTCTGCAATACTTGCGTCACTTGATTTTACTCTTTGCCAAGCTTTTTCTGCTAGAATTTTATCTGCTATTGATCTATTTGTTGAATCTTTAAACTTTGAATATGCTATATCGTGTTGTTTGCAAGCTTGATCTAATTTATTAATTCCAGGATCTCCTCTTGCTAAACGTTTTGCCAACTTAGTTCCAGGTCCACAATATTGATAACCTCCAGGAATATGTAATTCGTATGGTAAAGCGTCTATTGCTCGATTTACAACAGCACCAATAGGTATCCGTCTAAGCAGGGATAACGCAGTTGAAGTTATACCACGTCCTCTCTTGTTGCTGTCTTGATGATGACTGAGTGATACGGCCTTCATTATGTAGTCTTATATAAACTGGTGTGTTTACTCCACAAGATACATTACATAAATGAATAAGTTATGTATAATTTTTTATATTTAAACACTTAGTTATTCAAATTAATTATATATTGATTTATAATTCTATTTTTAATCCAAGCTTCCCGTTCATCGGGTTGAATTATCACATGACTCGTTGTACTAGCTATATGATTATGGGTATCAATAAGTAAATTGCCCACTATTCTTATTAAACAATCTAAATTTACAGCATCTTTTGGATGTTGAGGATCATGTAATTGCATAATACGTTTATCATTACATGTGTAAGCTGTTGAATCACTTTTTGATGTTTTTATGACTTGTCCAATAGTAGCAGCATCATTTGAATCTTCGCCTGGTAAAATATTAATTATTTTCTTCATCTTTGCATCATATTTGGTCCCAAAGTGTTTATCCCAAGTTATTGTTTGTTTCATTGTAACACAATCATTTGCTTCGTAACCAGGATAAATATCTTTTATTCTTCTATTACGACCATTGTATGTACCTAATGTACCACCAGTAGCAATTAATGTTTGCACCATTAGAGGTACATCTGTATCTTTTATACCAAATCTTCCATTTGTTATTGTTTTACGTCCTGCATTCCATTCATCATTATTTCCTTGCATTAAATCAAACTTTTCATTTCCATGTATAAATTTATCTCCCCGCTTTAATACGGCATCTTCATGTTTTACAAAATTGGATGTTTCCTTTTTTAATTCTTTAGATAATTGTTCTATAGTAACAGCATCTTTTGGTTGAGAACCAAACTTTACATTTGTCAATGTTTTACCATGACAATCGATTTCATTAACATCTTGTAAAATACAGTTGTCCTTGATGTATTTTAGGTTTACAGCATCACCGTCTTCCTTTGGGTATCCAATGTCATTTATAATAAATTTATAAAAAGAATATCCATGTTCAGTTTTTTCCGGTATTATAGAATGTAAATATTCTTTATTAACTGAATCTTTATCATTTTTGGGATTTCCCACGTTGGTTATTCTATAATTTCCAGCATCATATGTTTGTCCATCTTTTAAGTTGTTACCCCATTGCAATTTTAAAGTATTTGAAAGTTCAGATGATAAGTACTCTTTAGTAATTGCATCAGAACCTTCAGTTGGTTTACCAACATTAATTAATCTATGTGATTCAACATCATAAGTATTCTTATGTAATTTCAATGATGTTGAAGTAGCTTCTTTTACTGTCTTTAAATTTGCTCCATCAGTATCTTCTTCTGGATCTTTAACTAATTTTAAACGTTTATTACTTATGTTATAGTCACCTTCAGGTGTTTGCGGTAATCCGCTTCTTTTTCTGTCTTCTCCAACTTGCACTCCTAATGCGGAGTAGCGTCCGAACTTGTCGACGCTCATGTTAGAACTGATACATCTTATACTTGTAACTTCTTTATATTTGCGGACAATTATACAATTATACCACGATTTTTAAGTTCATCAACTAGAGCCACCCATTCATTATTTAAACCAGTATGACCGGCTTCCATAGCTTCATGCAATAGTCTCATTCTGTCAACTAATTTATTGATGTCGTTGTAATAGATAACATTTGTATTGTATAGATTTTTCATTAATCCTTTACCAGATGTTGAAGTATCTCCTTTACTCTTTTTACCATGTTGTTCAAGAAGTGATAAATCCATAAGTGATAAAGATTTTCTTTTTAAAGGTTGTCTCACAGCTGGTGTGGTACGTAATGTTGGTAATTTTCGTGGAGGAAACAATTTTTTTATAACAATACTATATTTTGTTGCACGTGAACGATTAATCATTCCATCCTTTGAGTAGTTTCTTTTATGAGCGTTAGTATTTTGTAAAATTTCTTTAAAAGTATTTAAATCTTTTGCTGAATATTTTATTGGTATATTTTTAAAAATTAATTCATATAATCCTTTTGTTCCTTTATATCTATGGTCACCAATAATGATATAATCGTCTTGAGTTACTTCAAGCTTAGAGTTACCAATTTTCAATTCATTTCCATCAATTCTTGCTCCATATACATGTGATTTACTTAAATTTGGATTTGATTTCATGTCATGTAGCATTTTCATTATATATTTTCGTCCAAGAGGTCCATGTTGTAATATATCACTACTCAATTGAGTTAAATTTGGAATAGATTGTTCTGCTTCAGGTATTGGCTGGTCTTCCTTTTCAACAATTGATTCTTCTTCATTTTTTGTTTCTTCTTGTTCACTAGCACTTGTATATGAATTATCATCATCATCTTCTTTTTTTAATGCTTGTACTTCTTGTTTAGAAACTGGTAGTAAAACATCTCCTTCATAACGAGGTTTACCAATAGTTTCTGATATCTGTTTTAAAGGTTCTGTGATAGGTTTAAATGTATTCTCTAAAAATTCTTCTCTTTCACTTAAACCCATCCTTAATGCACGATTCTTTATCCTAATAGAATCACTGAGTGATTTTATTTCTTTTAATAGTTTTTCTTGATTCACCATGTTTACACTGTGAAGTTCAAAGTGTTACTAGATGTAGCATAGGTAGTTCAACGTATTAATACAAATTTATCCAATCCTATACGATATCTACCATTTTTAATATCTTCTTCTTTCATAATAACGAGAAATCCATATTTTTCATTCCATGCTTTACCACACATTTCTTTAAATTTATCAAATGGCATATCCGCATTAACATGATCATTATATATATGCTTTAAATTTGTCTCATCTTGCTTAAAGATGATCAACATATTTGCATTGTCTCTTATAAGTTGTTTTGGAATTTTACTGTATGTTTGACCAATATAAATGCTATCAATATTATTATGTCTTCCCATAGCAAAATAATTTCTTATAGTATCATGATTTTCACAAGAAACATCGTCAAATATAAAAATGGAAAATGGTTTTGCTTCACCTGGTTGCATTATTGTTTCACTAGCATTAAACTTGTAGAAATTCACTTCAGGTACACTTGCAAGTATTTTATCTAATAATTGATATTTTGGTTGTTGCAATGATTTTGAAAAAATATATATATTGTTAAAGCGTAAACCTTTAGGATTAGTTATAAGGTTAAAGACAACATTAGTTTTTCCACAATTTGAAGGACCAGTTATTAAACATCTTATAGTATTTGGTAGTAATTCACCATGTTTACCATGATTTAACTTATTATTGTCAACTGTCAATTCATCAATATTATTAATATTAAATCGATCTTTTTGTTGTACAATCTCCATCTTGTTTAAAGGTTAAACACATAATGAGCTATTTAATAACTATACCAAGTCTTTTGAAGGAATCCAAGAGTCTTCACTTTTATCAAATCCTAACCACCTAACTTTAACCATATCCTTTTTCCTTTGTAAAACCTTTTCAACAAGATATACATCACCAACTGTTGATTTTAACAATTCATGTCCATAGAATCCACCTTGAAGTAATTCACCCTTATTATCCTTTAAAATGTAAGTTTCAGGTATAGTTGGTTGCACTTTATAAATTGTAAATACTTCATTAGTCCAATTTGGCAGATATCTTTTACTAAATACACCTTTGTATTTACTTATACGAACTTTATCATTAACCTTAAACTTTTTTGGTTGTAACTTTTCTATTTTTGGTGTTGTATTATTTTTGATGCGTTGTAATACAATTTTAGCATTAGCACTGTTTACTTGGATAGGTTTCATTCCAATGGTGCGATGATATTTGTTGTTATACTCTTTTATAAGTTGTGGTAATATGTCATACCACACATATGATCCTCGTTTTGAAAATTGTTTATACATAGCTCCTTTTAATGTTCTATTAAATCTTTCAATTATTGAAGCTTTAACTTCAGAATTTGTAGAATAATGATTTATTTTATATTTTTTCATCAAAGCTCCAAAATCTTTATTAAAATATTCTTTTCCATCATCCGTTTGTAAATGTTTAATTTTAAATTTATTTCTTTGTATTGTTGTCTCCATAGCTTTGGTAACACTTTTACCAGTCTTGTCCTTCAAGGGTAAAGCATCAGCTATTTTAGTAAAACAGTCTATAATTGTTAAAATATATTTAAATCCTTTGTTTAATTTACTGTGTGGTATCATTTCAATAAGATCAGCTTGGTAAAGATCATTCATTCCTTTAATGATTGTACTTCTTCTTGGAAATCTTCTTCTTGCTGGTTTATGTAGTTCATTTACAATCTTATCCTTTACACTTTCCATCTTAAAGTGTTGCTTGCACACTGTTTGTAGAAATACTGATCCATACAATGGTTTATTCTCTTATATATAGTTGAAATATAGGTCAAGGTCATTTAATATTAGTGTAAAAAAGAGGGAACATGGCATTGAGCTTGCCATGTCCCCTCTTTTTTACGGAAAGGAAAAAGGAAGAAGGTAAAGGACGAAGAATAGGTTTACTGGTCGATAGGGTTTAAGGAATAGTGGCCAAATGGTAGAGTATTAATTTTATCTTCTAAAATATGTCGCTTGTCATCTTTGTAGCTTAATGCCCACTTTGTTTGTTTGACACTAAAAAGTTGGTGGTTATAACTTCTAATAGTGTTAAATGTTGCAGTTGTTTCAACATTTTCAAACAAACATCTTTTATAATGTTGAAACTGTACGTTCTTCTTTAGGAAAGATGTCTTTATTCCTTTAGCTTTTTTTGTGACTTGATATTCATTCCTTTCATTTATGTACAGTTGAAATGAATAGAGTTTAGACATTAATGCTACAATTTCCATCATCGGCACACCATTTGTTTCATCTTTAAATTTTCCCAATACTTTTTTGTTTTTGTCATAGTCGTAATTTGGATGGTCCTTAGGATAATCGGAAAAATCAAAATCATCTTTATATACAAAGGTCCGTAAATCCTCATACATGTCATTTGTTTTAATCCAGTAAATAAGTGCATCCGTATCCATATATACAATACCAATGTTATCTCTTCCATAATAATTAACCATCTTCTTATAATGAAACTCGTACATGTGTGTTTTAGAAATATCCAATATTGACATTCCAAGATATAAAGGACGATCCAATACAACTGATTTTTTGTTCATAGAAATGACGACAAGATTTTCATTTATAATTACCGATGAACCAAAGTTTGGTTGTTGCACTAGTTTCTGTAATTTTACTGGATCAGTTACTAATTTGATATTCTTATGTTTCCTTTTGTTTTCTAAAGTTTTGCCAAATATTGCATTGTTCATCAGTTTGAAAAAATCTTTTTGAAAACTTGATGTAGCAGCAGCTCTTCTTCTTGTGTTGTTGTCGATGTACGGTTTCAGCCAACAAGATTGAGAGAATTGTAGTATTCGATTAATTTTTGTAATTTTTAATCCCAAGTCTAAAGCCTGTTGTATCATCCAATAATGTCCAACATACCTAGACTTATTGTTTAAAGTCATTAATAATTTTGGCCATCTTCCAGTAGGGGAAATTTCAGTCTTTGGAAGAAGTGGTAAATCGTAATGATGATCATGAAGATGTTCAGGATATTCAAAATCGACGTCAAAAATGTAACCAGTTTCACCATGCTTTGGTATATCCATTATGTTTCCAATTGATTCTGGATCTATCCATTTAAAATTATCATATGGAAGGGGATTTGACATTGCCCATCCGTATAAGTTATTTGCATCGAAATAACCTAGAAATGTTGTTGGTTTTGATGCATCATAATCGGGCAGATACTTATTATTAGCCTTAACATGTCTGGTTACACTTTGTGTCAATCCCCCTCGAACTCCTGATTCTAACATTAAAACCATATCTATATCAGTAAGAAGTTGTAATTTACAATTTGTTTCTTTTAACATGGCTTGCCATGCTAGTCCAGGTGAAGTGTATGAATGAAGAGGGTCCAATCCATATGCTGCAAAACATGTATTTCTAAATTCTTCCATTATATCACATAATAAAGTTACATCTAATTTAACATAAAAATCTGAATATTCTCCCAATGTTGTAAATCCTAATTCATTCCATACTTTACATGCATGATCATAATCCTCTTGAGATATGTCCATGTCGTATAGTTTACTTTTAAATTCTTCTTTTGGCGGAAGTGATGTTTCATTAAACTTTTCTAAACTGTCTATATAATCATATGGGAAAACACCTTTCCGAAGTACGAGATCCAGTTTGTCGTTACTTACAATCTTTTTTGTTTCAATAAAATCTTGTTTCCTTAAATTTTCAGAAAGTTTAGACAAACTCGACGGCATAAATCGGTAGGAGTCTAAAAATCTTAATTTGACATTTCCAACTGTTTTAGAAAAACTTATAAATTTTTCTGAAGTTTCAGCCAATACATCTATCGAACCATCGTCTCTTCCTAATTCAGGTATTATAAAATGAGCATCATACCCACTGAGGTTATGGAGAACCACAGGAATAAATAGTGGTAAACGATAGCTCAAATTACATTTATTACAAGCAGCACCCCTGTAATAACCTGTAAGGTGGTCATGATCTTTAACTTTATAATTGTCAATGGTAAATTCATTTTTACATAAGAAACAATGAGTTGCATTTTCATGTTGAATTTCCTCTTCTTCCTCCATCGGTTTCATTGGTATAATATTTGTATATAATCTTTGTACATTTTCAGCTATTAAATATAAATGGTCAAGAAATATTGTTTCCACATTTTCACCACGATATACTAGAGGTTCTGAAGTTAATCCATATTGGTTTAAATGTTCTTCTGATAATGTTGATTTAACCATTAAACAAAAACTATTTGGTTTATGCATTTGATATTTGACACTTTTTCTAGCTTCACAATTTTCATCTTCTATAGGAATTAGTGTTGATTCAAAATCAGCATATACAACTATAGGGATACGATATTGATGATGAACTTTTTGAAATGTAATAAATGCTCTGCTTTCTGAAGGTAAAATAATTTTTGCTTCATAATTATTGTTACATAATCTTTTGTGCTCTTGTAACCATTCCATTCCTTGTCTTCCTTCTCGTTGGAAATTAAAACATCTTTTGCAGATCAGCTTTTTGTTTCGATTTTTTGAAAGTTGTTTATTAACAAGAGAGTCAAATTTCTTTATATACACATAATGAGATACATCTCCTTGTGTTAGTAGTAGTAAATCTGTATGATCTGCTAGTTCTTCTTTAGCAATACGTAAAGGATAAACTTTATTTGAACTATCTAATCCAAAAACATTAATAGATGTGCCGGGATTTTTCTTCTCAAATTTTGATATATCTTTTAGTGATACAGGATAACTAATTCCTTGAAAGTTATATCTATATCTTTGATTTTCATAGTGCTGGTTTGGTTCATTACAATGATTTGGTACAAATTTACATGTCATCGCATATCTAAAACATTCGTTATCTTGATTTTTCACATTAACACATGATCTTGTATCTTCAATTATTTTTGGTAAACGAATATAACTAGATCCCATTAGTCCATATCCATGTTTATGAACTCTTATATTTAATCCTTCAATACTTATAAGACTCCACCCTGATCCTCGTCCTTCATGTTCCTGAATTTTAGTTAATATTTCTTCTATACATTTTTCAACTATTGAATCAATGTCTGAACTTCCTATGATAGTTTGATTTTTAGTTATAAATCCTCTTGGTGATAATTCTTCTTGTACATTTATAAACATAGCTTCTAGTAGTAATCCAAATTTGAGAAAATTCAATCTTTTTAATTCTTCTTTTAAAGTTCTACTGATGATTGGTTTTGCTTCTCTAATAAATTCTTCTAAGTTTAAATCTTCATTTTGAATCTTATGATGCATTACTACCTTTCCGGGTAAAGCTGATACTTGTAAATTTGGTAAAGTTGTTGTAGGTCTTGCTGTTATTTCATTTTGTTCTTCTTGTTCTTCTTGTTCTTCTATGTTGTTGTGAATTAGTTCCTTATGTATTTCTAACAGAATATCATCATTAAACGATTCCAAACATTTATCGCAATGATACATGTTTGGTGGTGTTCACTCTTCAAAATTTCGCCAATAAATGAAATGAGCTCTCCCTTTCCTTCTTTTATAATAGTTCCCCCACTACTATTTCATCTTCTTCTTCTTCACTTTCAGAAGAAAACAAACGTCTTGGACAAAATATTAATCTTCTACTAACAGATTCTTCATTAATATTCTCTATATGAATTGGAGTTTCAATATGTATTTCTTCATATTCAAATGATGACGAAGACTCTGATATTACTACATCCATATCCAAATTTTCATTCTCCACATCATTGGCATTTTCTTCTTCTGATGTTGTTACATCCACATCCATATCATTTATAGTTTCTACTTCTGAAGTTTCGCTATTATTTTCATCTTCTTCCATATTTAAATCCTCTAATTGAATTTTATACAATATTTCAATCATAGATTTCCTTGGATAATCGGTGTTGTCTACAGGAGCCATTTCCAGTAAATGAGGAATAACTGTTTTTGATCCGGCTTATATGATATTTTGCTAAGTATGTCAAGGTCATTTTTGATTAAGCGAGAACTGGGAATAGATCACTAAGCAGCATGATGATTCATTACTACAAAGTGATCTATTCCCCATTCTCTAAGAAGTGTCCAATCAATAACCAAAGTCCAAATTCATTTTTTTGTTTAATTTAAGTCTTTTACATCTTCTTCTTTTATTACACAATTTATAGGTTCATTGTACGATGTTTCAATATGTTGTTTTATCTTGTGCTCCAGCTCTTCTATTCTTGCTTCCTTTATCATTAATTCCGATTGTAAGTAACTGATGTAATCAGCCGCCATGTCTACCGTTCTTGATCTTATTTCTCCTAACTTAACACCAGGAATCAATCTCTGTAGTTTGTAAAATCTCAACCTTATTCTTGACTCTCTTACTTTAGCCATTTCTCGAAATCTTTGTTTTCTATCTTCTCCTTTGCTTGTGGTCAAGTCCATACTTCTGACAAGTTTACTTTCAGAGTGATTCCTCTACAGTAGGCTTCTCCTTTATACACTTTCCCCCACCATTTTCAATTTCCCCCACCCTACTAATGTAGGTCAAGGTCATCCAATATAACGCGAGAACGAGGAATAGAGCACTAAGTGGCATGTTAGTCCATTACCACAAAGTGATCTATTCCTCGCTCTCTATTCTACATCTACTTTTTTTTTCATTTTACTATTTTATTATTTTTTTTTGTTTTTCTTGGGGGGAATGAGTGTTTACTTCTTACAATGTTCATTCTTCTTCTCCAACTTTTCAATTTTTTCTAACAATTCCAACAAATATGCATTGGTTGCTTGCAAAGTTTGTATTCTAGTACATCCCACTTTAATAGAGGGAACTGTTAACTGTAATTTTGTAAATTCTATCCTTTCTCTCTTGCACCTTTCTCTCATGTATGTGTTTTTCCTGATTCTTCCTGATTGAGCTGATATTAACTTATTACACTCCAAATGGGGTTTTGATACTTTAAATACTGATGTACAAAAATTAGTTGATGTTGTCGGCTGTTGATTTTCATAGAAATTTTGTGTTGAAGTAATAGTTTGCTGATTTCCATAACAATTTATACTTGAAGTGGCCGGTTGCTGATTTTCATACCAAATTGAACTTGAAGTACTAGGCAGCTGATTTTCATACCAATTTGAATTTGAAGTGCTAGGCTGATGATTTTCATAACAATTTGAACTTGAAGTATTTAGTTGATAATTTTGATGCCAATCCACAGATGCCAATACAGGTGTTGTGGAAGGATGCTCCATCGTTGTATAGAGTGAATTCTGTTCTACAATTTTGCTGGTTTTATCTCATTTCCCCCACCAATAACTTCTACATTTCCCCCCACCACAATAATTTAAATTAGATACCAAACTTCTAGGGTCACATCCAAATCTTCTTCTTTTAAATATTTTATAAATGCAGAGCTTTCTGATGTTACATTAGGTGTGTTTAAATATGCCATTATTTTGTCATGACTTTCTTCATTGTGAATATAGCAATGTACATTTAGCAACTTTTGATTTTCTTCTTTAGACTTGACAAATCCTGCAACAGAGCTCCAATCTTCATATTTAATTTTAAAATGGCAAATTTCGAACTGCATGTTGTTTCAACAAATGCTGCAACAATATTAAAAGTCTCTTCAAACAGCCTACATTTATACAAGTTCTCCCACCACTTTATAATCCCCACTCTTTTTCTTCCCCACCTTCTTCATATGTAGAAGGGATATCATGATTTTAATGCACTATACTTAATAAATTCAAACAAGTTTTGTGCACAAATGTTACATTTTTTCTTGACTGTTTCAAATTTCATCACTTGGCCTTTTACAAGGTGAACTAATTTACCTCCATCATCTTCAAATTGTTCAAAGTCTAAAACAGATGCTTTTCCACAATCATGACACATTTTTGTTCCATCTTCAAAAATAAAAGCAAGATAAATACCAAATCCACTATTGTCCTTCTTAAATTTCATGACCATTTCACGAATTGGTTGAGGTATTTCACATTTATTTGATGTTATTATATAACGGTAAAGAAACCCATTATTGATAATTTGTTGTAAACACAAAACTAACAAGCTGTCCATAGTCTTAGACTTGTACTGAAAGTTATATCCATAACTATCTCTTTATATGCTCTTACCCCCACCACTTTTATGTAGGTCAAGGTCATCGGATATTAAGCGAGAACTGGGAATAGATCACTAAGCGGCATGTTATTACATTACCACAAAGTGATCTATTCCCTATTCTCTAAAAGGGTGCTGATAATTTAGATTCCTAAAATTTCTTTTCCTTCTTCTTCACCTTCTTGAACAGTTGTATTACCAGACATGTGTGATATTAATTTCTTCAATTCTCGATTTTCCATTTCTAATGTTTTCAATTTTAGATCTCTTGCTTCAACTTGTACTTTCAAAAATTTGATATAACTTCCAGCCCAGTGGAGAGTTTTCAATCTTGGTGCTCCAAGTTCAATTCCTGGTATTTGAAATTGTAGTCTATTAAATTCCATCTTCATATCTTCTCGGTCTTGTCTTTCTTTTTCTAGTCGTTTTAATCTTTGTTTTTCCCTGAAGGAAGAAGTCGGATCACAAGGTACATGATGAAACATTTTGATCAACAATTTCTCGAAGAGTAAGCTTCTACACAGATAGTCAACACATTTATCCACATTCCCCCACCAAATTTAAGTCAGTAGTGGGGAGATGCCAATGGTGGGGAGACGTCAGTGGTGGGGAGAGTTATACTAATGTAATGGTTATTTCTACAGTTACACTCGCTCCATTCTCGAAAAGATATTTGTAATATGGTTCGGGATACTGTTCTCTTTCAGATCCCGCATGTTCTTGAATAAAGTTGAAAGCCAATTTTTTTGAATAATCATTGTGAAATACTTCCCTGACACAAACAAGAATTTTTTCTTCCAAAAATTTGACTTGAACCAATGGTATTTTGCTTACATCGTCCTTGTCCATGATAGGTAGCTTGTAGGTAAAAGTATTAGGTGGTAGTTTTTGTGGTTTATCCAGTAGAGAACAAAATTTCTTGTACAATTTCTCCTCAATGTCTGGAAAACGATGTATATCAAACAGATTGTAGTATGAAGGATCAAAAGGTATTTTACGAAACATCTTCGGTCACTAGTCTCTTTAAGACTGATCTCCTGCACAAATATTTAACACATTTATAAACATTCCCCCACCAACTTTTAACTTGTGGTGGGGATATTTTCCCTCCACTACTTCTTCAAAATAGTGGGGGTACCTTAGTCCAATTCAGATTCAGATTCAGAAGACAGTAAAGGTGATATGGGTGATTCCAATGATGAATCCAATATAAATATTTCAATAGCTTCCTTAATTATATCTTCATCACTATCATTTATCATTTCTTCAAATAGTTCTTGTTCAATCTGTACCATTTCTTCCTCTTCCATCATAGAATCATTATCAGTTTCGTCATAAGTTTCCTCTATGTTTTCTTCCTGTATTTCATTTGTGCTTTCAAAAACATCTTTAACTTGAGAATAATTAATAAATGGAGTATCTCTAGACAACATTCTTTACTACTTCTTTTACTTCAAATAACAAACTATGTATCGCTTACTTAGTCTTATATATACTCCTACCCCCACTATTTTTGCAAAACAAAGGAATAGGAAGGGGGTTAGTATCTATTCTTCTCTATCTAGGTTATATTTCATTGCTGTCACATCTACTATAATTTTCTGCTCTTCAATTTTATTGCGAATAAATATTGTCCAAGGAAATAGTTCATTAATATTGTTAATTGTTACTTTTATACTATACAAAATTTCAAAATGTTCTACTAATGAAACAAAAACAATAACTCCTAGCTCATTATTTCCCATAATTTTTTCTTCAATTTTTATCCGTAAGTTTGTTATTAAACTCCATATATTAATATCATTGGCTATAAAACCATCAAGTCTGGTAAGCATCTTGATGCTACAAGGTGTGGGTACAGACTAGAAACTTGGACGTTCATAGCCTGCCTTTTCATCAATTTTAAAAATGGGGAGGGGGAAGGAATAAGGATTGGGAAGGGATAGGGTATAGGGTGGGGGGAAAAGTAATTTTGTTATTACACTACTTGTGCAAGAAAATAGCCACCAGTGTCCACACCTTGTTCATAGCACTCCATCATAGATTGTGCCCACTGCAACATGCGGTCTCTGTCATTTGGTGTGACAAGGAAAGAATGACTATCACCATACAATATAAAAGAGTCAATTCGTATATAACATCCTAAATTTAACCATTTATTAGCTTCAACCAAAAAGTTTTCTATTGTATCAAATGGAAATTGTGGATCAATTGCTATAACTTTACGTTCTTCACTAAGTTCAACACTATAATCATCATCTTCTTCACTCTCACTCTCACTATCATTATTTAAAATGTCTTCAGGTTGTACAAAAACATCGGAAATTTCGGAAGAATTAAAATGGTAATTCACATTAGGAGGCATTTTTTCAAATAAATAATATTTTAAAAGGTGGAGAAAAAAATACAAGAGATGTACTTCACGGCACAAAGTGCGAGTACAGACTAGAAACCTGAAGGTTCATAGCCCCACTTTTATAAATTTTAAATATGGGGAGGGGGAAGGAATAAGGATTGGGAAGGGATAGGGTGGAGGTGGGGGAAGGGTAATGTGGTTATTAAGCCACTCTTGCAACAAAGTACCCAACACCAATGTTCAGTTCGTATGATCTCATCACATCGTCCTGCCAAGTAAGAATTTGTTCTCGATCATTTGGAGTTACAAGGAAGAAGTTACTGTTATTGTAGACAATAGGTGAACCAATTATAATGTTGAATCCTAAATTTAGCCATCTATGTGCTTCAAAAATAAATCTTTCAACTACATCAAAAGGGAATTGTGTTTCTATAAAATATACTTTGAATTGTTCATTAATTTCAATTTCATCTTCACTGTCATCTTCACTTTCATCTTCACTGCTATTATCCATGTCTTCTATCACATCTTCTTCATGTTCTTGGAAAGCATTTTCTTCATGATGTTGGAAACCATCTTCAGGTGGTTGAAAAACATCTGCATTTTCTGAAGGATTAAAATTTTCATTAAAGTAAGGAAGCATTTTAAAAATAAAGATATTAAAACTGGCAGGAACAAAGCAACAAGAGCGGCGAAGCAACGAGAGTGGTGGAAGAAACCAGAATGAAACACTAGCCATAGCCGGCGCGTCTTTTATAACGGTATGCAAATGAGAGGGGTTAGCAGCCGGCCATGACCGGTCATTGGCCCGGGAGGTGGGGGAAGGAGTGGGGGAAGGAGTGGGGGAGAGGGGGGGGGGGCTCCATTTTTTCGGGGGGGGGGGGGGGGCTCCATTTTTTCGGGGGGGGGGGGGTCATTGACCTTTCAGGTCCGGTCATTGACCCTAAGGAGTGGGGATGGACACAGAACCCTCCTTTGCTTACTACTACACGGATCAAACTAGCCATGTACCAGAACTTATTTCTGCTAAGTCGCATGTAAGCTAAATAGCTTACATCCCTAAATTTAAGTCTTAGGTGGCCCTGAAAAGGGCCGTTTGGCTGGGTTTGGTGGACTGCTATGGAGCTTAAGGCATAAAAAAATAAGGGACTTCAATGTTGTTTTCCAAATGGATTTCAGCAGGATCGGCTTGTGTAAACTTGTACAAATTAATTGCACAAATATCACATTTTTCTTCTTCTGGGATGATAAACTTGTATGACAAGTAACATTTGTATTCATAAATTCCACCATCTATTGTAAAATCCAATAATCCATTTCCTATTGCAGCCGAACCACATTCTCGACACATATTTGTTCCATCCATAAATTTATACTGAAGATAATGAAAAAGTCCAAAATTTTCCCTATAAAAAGAATACACTTCTTGACGTAGTGTTAGTGGAAGGTTTCCATCTTCAAATGCAAGTTCCGCCAACACTATATTTGAAACTATCTGTCGCAAACATAATTCTAATAGAGTACGCATGTTGCAGCAGTGGTCTCACGGATTGGAATGAAGACTCTGGAGTAGCTAGTATAACGGTTAGATGTAGGTAGACAACCGGTCATGACCGGCCATTCACCCAGAGGAGTGGTAGGGGAAAGAATGGTGGGGGAAGGAGTGGTGGGGGAAAGGGGGGGGGGGCTCCATTTTTTCGGGGGGGGGGGGCTCCATTTTTTCGGGGGGGGGGGGCATTGACCTTTCAGGTCCGGTCATTGACCCGAAGGAATGCAGACAAACACAGAACCATCCTTTACTCACTACTCACATGAAAGTAGGTCACGAGACTTAGAGTGTTAAAAAATAATGGGGGAGAAACACAACGCTATAACGCGTTGTGTTTCTCCCCCATTATTTTTTTTTTAGCAACAATTTGGAAAAAACTAAGTGAATTTACTGTTTACGCCCCCACCTTGTAATACGATCCTTTTTATCCCTGAGGAGAAAGTCTTGAGAATCTAAAGTGTTAAATCTCTTCTCTTTACACAAATTCTCACAAACTCTAATTTTATATTTTAAGCCGTTACATTTTGCCAAAATGTGTTGGTGGTCAACAACACTTAGAAAAAAATATTTCAAACCTTTCTTAAGCCTCTCTCCTCTGACGGATATTATTTTAGGATTGTTTTCAACGGTGGGGGTTTCTGTCAGTTGTGGTTCAGAAATATGTTTCACGATATGTACACGGCAAAAACTTTCATTTTTAACACATTTCCTCCCACAAGCTGATCCTTTCTTAATTCCCTTAATAAGCATTTCAGGGCAAGTAGTGGGACGGCTAAATGCCCTACGACGCTCTTCTTGTAATGATCGAAATTGCTCTGAAGGAGCAGGTTTAGGAGCAAGTTTAGGGGCAGGTTTAGGGGCAGGTTTAGGAACTGGTTTAGAGGAATTAGTTTTGTGATAGGTATAGTCTTCAACTGTAGCAAGTGGTGGGGTAGGAGGCAATGGTGATAGTGGGATAATGGGTGTACTAAGGTGATGAACAATAGTTTCAATGGAAGGAGTATTAAGACGGGGAACTGGCTTCTGCGGTGGCGGCATCATAGTTGATGGTGGTGCGGAGTCGTTTGAAGGCGAAGGTGAAGGTGGTGAAAAAATACTGCGAAGTCTAGAAGAGTTGGTTGGCAGAAGAATAGCTCCAGAAGTTGAAGGTTCAGATGAAAGCTTCTTCTTATACCAATCCGGACAGTTTTTCAAGCGAAGAGTTTTGTTTGATGCAGTAACAGCCGTAGAAATCGAAGTCGAAGTCGAAGTCGAAGTAAAAGTTGAAGTGGTAGAAGTAGTAGAAGTAGTAGTAGGCACAGAAGACATCGTTATAACTCCAAGTTCACAGCCTAACGTCTGGAATCGGAATGAAACACTAGCCCCGGCCAACGCGTCTTTTATAACGGTATGCAAATGAGAGGGGTTAGCAGCCGGCCATGACCGGTCATTGGCCCGGGAGGTGGGGGAAGGACTGGTGGGGGAAGGAGTGGTGGGGGAAAGGGGGGGGGGGCTCCATTTTTCGGGGGGGGGGCTCCATTTTTTCGGGGGGGGGGGGAGGGGGGGGGGCTCCATTTTTTCGGGGGGGGGGGGGTCATTGACCCTTCCAAAAGTGGGTCAAGGTCATTCAAGATTTATAATGATCCAAGGTGATGGGAACAGTAATACTGTTCCCACCACCCTGTTTGCCTAACGGTTCCCACTCCCAACCCACTAGTTACGTTCTGCAAGGGACATCGACGCAATTTTGTTTGGACCGTCCGGGTCTACCGTAACGGTCCGGTCCGGGTCTACCGTAACCATGAATTCCAAGGGAAACTGGAACACCTAATGCAGAAACGCAACTCTAACCCCACCCAAACTAACCCCACCCATCATATTCCTAAACAAAATGCAAAAAAAAAGTCCGACTTGCGGATGTCCCACCCATTTTAAATGAAGTTCAACTGAACTTCTGAATTTACAGTTAATCTACCCCCTAACATCTAGCTGTAAGGCAAAACAAATGCACAAAACAAACATAAATTAGTAGTACCAACACATCATTATTAAAAACCAAATAATTCAACACAACCAAATACCATCATTATTCTTAAAATTAATACACCTTAATGCTAAATACCATCATTATTCTTAAAAATTAATACACCTTAATGCTAAACCCAACTTATAACTAACATCGCAATGCGCAAATTATTTCTTAAATTAAATACACCTTACAACTAAACACACACACACACATACCACATTGCATTAAAAAACGCAACATAGTAGAAGAAGTTCAAATATATATAGGCCTACTATATATTTGAAACTTCTTGCTGAGTCGCCAACAACCTTTCGCTATGAAAGTTTGTTGGCGACTGAAGCAAAGATATAGCTCCTATCGCTCCTCGGGTTTTCAAGGAGTGGGGGAAGTTGTTTCACTCCAGTACAGTGTTCAATCCAGTCCAATTCGCAGCAGTGTAAAAGGAAGGCAAAGGAGTGGGGAGCAGCATATGCACAGCAACGCAAAACCAAGGTTTGAGGTTAGAATTATCCATGTGCAGTAGCGCTAAAGTGAGTAATACAGGACTAGGCGCATGCGCAATAGCATAGTCACTATTCCGATCCGGAGAACTCGTTGCATGCGCAGCAGGTTTGAGGTTAGAATTATCCATGGCAGCTGCCATATTTAGTCTGGTTTCACCACATAAAGTCAACAACCGGTGGTGACCGGCCATTGACCTGGAAGAGTGGGGGAAGGAGTGGGGGAAAGAGTAAAGGAGGGGGGGGGGCCTCCATTTTTTCGGGGGGGGGGGGGCTCCATTTTTTCGGGGGGGGGGGGTCATTGACCTTTCCGGTCGGTCATTGACCCCAAGGAGTAGGGATAGACACAGAACCCTACTTCTCTTACTACTCAAGTGAAAGTCGGTCAACCAGTCATTTGCTTGCCATCTGCCGCCATCTGGCTGGAGTTATTGCCTCTATAAAGGTGGGTAGTTTATTTCGCTACAAACATTCATTGCCTCGCATCCGCTCGGTCATCATCTCTCGTTAGTTTTATGTTATGACTACTTCACTTACTAGGTTTGAGGTTAGAATTATCCATGAAATAGCCTTTGTAAATTCTAACCTATAAAATTACTACTCTGGCTTTCTGTTTCAATTTCTTTTACACTTCATTTTATATCTCAGTCTTCTTTTAACTTCTGAACTTAACACATCGATTATAATGACTGCACAATGTTTAAAATTAAAGCTTTTGCGAACACAACACATATTACGAAGTACTTCTAAACCTTCAATTTCAAAGTGTAAAACTAATTTAAATAGAGTTAGGAAGAAGTACAGTTTTAACCCATTATACTGTTCAACAACTTCTCAGGTTAATGTTGATGATAGTGTTATTTACGACATTTTACGTTCTATGTTACACTTAAATAACTTAGAACTTGTTACACCTATCGACTGTGTTCAACAAGTTTTTTTATTTTACCCCCACCATTCCCTATATAAGGGCCCCAACAATAATTCCTACTTCATTATCTTCTATGCTCTTCAGCTAACAACATCTCCACTCTAATTCACACTACAATAATAATGGAAACCAACCAAGAAAATGTTCAAGTTCATGAAGTATCATCAACAACTCATCCAAGGGAAAATCCTTCTAGAAATTCAACTTCAACAACTCCTCAGAACCCTGTACAAGTTCCAGATGTATCTTCTACAACAATAAATGATGTAGAAGCTATTCTTCAATCCCTTGTCGGTTTCGACTGACCTGTATGATGATCACCGATAAACTGAACTCTTAGAGTTCAGTCTTTTTTAAAACCCCCTCCATATGACCTTGAAGCAATTATCCCCTCTCCTTTATACACTAACTCCTACTTCAAAACTTAACACCATCTCCTCACCCCTTCTCCACCCCTTCATTTGATTTAGCCTCTCCCCACCTAAAGCTATATGGCATGGCATATGGCGGCAGCGACTGATTTGGCAGCTGGCCGATGGCAGCTGGCCGGCAGCGGCTGGCAATTGGCACGACTTCCGTTTTGAAAGTAACCAAACCCCACTACTACGGTGATATTATATATCATTGTAAAGCTAAAATTATTCTCTACAAACTTTAGATTTACGGTTTTACATATAAACTTCAAACAAAGGAGCTGTAAGGGAAGGTTTTTAACTGATGAAAAGAAAAAAATCAATTTTTTATGTTTGTGT
Source organism: Neoaliturus tenellus (assembly GCA_030545055.2). NCBI lineage: Eukaryota > Metazoa > Arthropoda > Insecta > Hemiptera > Cicadellidae > Neoaliturus > Neoaliturus tenellus. Next base: position 34,328 of record JAQYXR010000678.1, read on the forward strand.
CAATTTTTCCACAAAACTTTAAAGTTTTTGTAATAAGAGGTAATGCCTTTTTTTGTAGCAAATTTTATTGGGAACAAAATAAAAGCAACCCCACTTCGATTGCTTTTCTCCTTATGAAGCTGTAGTTGATTTTCTAACATACTGCAACTTTAACTTTAAAGTGGCGTAGAGCGGAAAGCTCAAGAGGGATTTTTCGGGACTTTTGGGAAAATGCACTCCTTATCATAGTCTATCAACTGTGAAAAATTCAGCTCCTCCGGAATTACTTCCGACACGAACCTATTTTGACTGGGCTATAAGACATCATTTGAAGGTGTTAAGTTACAATTCACATTTTTAAATTTTGTAATGAAATTTGGTCAACATTTTGAAGCTCCTTGTAGAAATAAATCAAGGCTCGGAGGCGAAGCCCGATTCCACCCCGATGTCCACCGTTCGCACACGCGCTAGATCATATGCTTTTAAATGACACCTCATTCTAAAGAATCGGTCAATAAGGTAGGAGTAAAAGCATATAACCCTTATTTAATTAAGATGATAGAAAAGATACAGGAGTACAATTTTCGTTTGTGGATTTAATTCATAACGAAAGATTCATAACAAAAACGAAGAAGATTAATTTCAAAGAAAATTTGAGTTAAGGTAAAGGAATTACTCATTTGTTCGGCTATTCTGGCATTTAAGACATTCTTTAACATATTAAGACAATTTTTTAAATATAGAAACAAACAATTTATTTTAATTTATTTTTTTATGGAAGAGCCAACAACACGAAAGAATACTTGGATAAAATGAAGAAATATTATTTACCTATATGGATAGACCCAACAACCAAAGTATTCCTGCTAATGGCCTTCAAGAAATGTTCGAAAATCGTTTTACGCACTAAGTATACAGGGTGAGTTTCCTAAGGTGATCAAATAGCAATTTTTTTTATTCTATATCTGACAGTATAGTTCTTATGGAGGACCCCCTTTATTTTTTTATGTAGCTCTGAGGCATGGCGTTTTGAAATTTTCCCGCAATTTTTGCAATATGGCGGACAACTTTAAAATTTCTCATGGAATTTCCTACATTTTATGGTGTTTTATTTTATTTTATTTTCATGTAGTTTTAAGATTCTTCCTAAAATCTGGCATTTCCTCCAAACCTAACAGTTACAGAGCTAGAGGCAATAAAATTTCATTTTTAGTTCCACAAGAATAACATGAGGCAACGTTTATCTGCCCATATCTCCGAAGCAATGGATTAAAATAAAAAAGTACTCAATAATACAAATGTCTCAAATTGATGTTTTAATGAACCTTAATCATAACAATTTCCATTTTCAGTATCATGATGATTTTCATCCAATGTGTATTTTTTAAATGGTGGCTATTTTAACTTTTTTAACTAAAATATCTCAAAACCGGTTAGAGGCGAGTTAAAACTTTTTCAAAGAGGCGAAAAAGCTGAAAAATAAAATTATCTAGTTAATAATACAAAGTTTGTAAGGATCGGACAACAAACAGCGGACTTTTCTTTTATTGTAATTTTTCTACCAAAACAACCTAATTTGCATTAATTATAATAGAAAATCATTTTGTAATGGAAAATTTTTTTACAATAGGAAAATCTCACTAACTCCGTTATTTGTTGTCTGATCCTTACAAATATAATATCATTAGTTAGATAATTTTTTTTATCAACTTTCATGCTTCCTGTAAAATTTTGATAAAATTTCCGGTTTTAAGACATTTGAATTGCAAAGTTTAAAATATCCGCCATTTTGGAAATAAACATCGGAAAATTAATTCTTTTTCTGAAAATCGACATACGAGGAACAAATATGCAAAGGGGTTCCAGAGAGTTCCGGGACACCCTGTATAATATTTCTGTAGACGGTATTTTTTCATGGGTGCTATCCACGTAAGCTTTGCCATCAATATTCCTTTGAAATTGTAAGCTGTTCTCAAAAAAATTATAGTGCAATTATTCTTGCCAACGCTCTACACCTACAATTTTATCACTTCCCCTTTTCGTCTATCGTTTAAAACGTATGTAACTAACTTAAATACAAAACAAACCATATTCTTCTACTGACATTAATTTTTATTTCAAGTAAAATAAGACCCGCTGAAAAAATCGTGAAAGCCAACAGAATTTTTGTGTCGAAGCTGTGCACTTTATTTTGTGATTTTTCTTTAGTATGAAACTGTTGGAGACTTTGTTTTACGAATAATTTTTGGTAAAGTTCTGACACCATAGTTGTATAATTAAGATATTTTATTTTTACATAAATAATAAATGGAATCACAACATAACCCCTACACAAATATTTTTTTAACAGTAGAGATTTGAAGATTTTACAAAGTGAAAAATTTGTAAAATGATAATTTACTTATAAAAAATATATCTTGATTTTCATTGACTAAAGTTTTATGGGAGATTTTTATGTGTTTAAAGTACGGATCGTTTGTGCACAAACAAAACGAATAAACCCTCTGTATTGTTTATTGGATTCAATTTTCTTTGCAGACTAAAGTCGGATGGCATTAGCCTATTCCAGTGTTGAGGCACGTGATCGGCATGAAGAGCCACGAAAAGACGCTCCCAATTGAATTGATAAGGGTAGAAACATTGATGACATTCTGAGCAAAGATTTTAAATAAATTTTATTTAAAAAAAATCCTGTAAATGTATCTATAAATGCTGGCCTCTTGAAAACAGTAATATGTAGTAATATTTTCCTTTCCCCTAAGACAGTTGTCTGACATACATTCTAAAAAAGTCTTGTATAAAGTTTTAAGTATAAATTTTATATGCTATAAAATGCTTAGTGCTATTGTGATCTAGTTATTACCCATAAAACTAATACCAAAAGATTACTTATGTCGGAATAAATTTGCGATTGATAGTTTAAACTAATGGAGAGTTCCCAATGTGCGCAGTGTCAATAACTGCATTGAAGAAGGAATTTTTATCCCATTTTTTATGTGTTTCAGTAAATTTTTTAGGGGCAAATGCGTTTTGAAATGAACCGACTGTATAATTGTTGCTCCCCCCCCCTGTACATTATAAATGTTTGTAACAAAACGACTTATTTAATATTGCCATTATTTATTTAGTTAGGCATTCTCTACCATAGGTTAGTGTCGCGTCCCGCTGCTTAGCAGCACATGTGTACTGGGTCATAAAGGTAATGGTTCCGCATTTGTCCGCCGCCGCCGCGGGGCGCTAGTGTTCCATTTGCTGATGTCAACGTTGTTCGCCCGGTGGCCGTTGATTTGTAGACTGCAACAGACTTTTCAATCGCTGGGACCATCCGTGTCGATGTGTACATATTAGTTATCAGTTACGCGTTTTATTTTATAATACAGAGTAAAAAATAATTTTTAAAATTCACATTTCTCATTTGAATCATTGTTTTCTTTCTTGGAAAGTTCTATCATTAAAATGTGATTAGTTTAAATAGGGATTCCAGATGTACTGAAGTGAGATCTACACTGATAGCTCATCTTCACTCTTGTAAAAACACTGAAAACATGCCTCAATATTCACCTTTTTCAGATGGTGTTTTTGTATATTTATTGGTAAAATTTATGTTTTATTGTAGATTAAGGTTAGATCTAGGCCCCTCATATCTTCAATATATCAGTGAGAATAAATGGTATAAGTAGAAAAAATCTTAAATGTAAAAAAAATAGTTAATTTGGGACGTCACAGAGAGTAATATTTTCACATTTTCAAAACTGTGAGGTATGAGGGACCTAATATAACTCTATTCACTTACCAAGTTTAAAGATAATCTGTTGAAAAACGGGAAACAAGGGAATAAAATACCAAGTTTTGCATAAAAACCGTATGGTTAACGTTGCCGTCTGCATTAATAGCCCAAAGGTTATGATGACCCTTAACGCAATGAATCTTCACAGATATTATTGAGCTCGATATATAAGCTATTTAATTTAGATGATCAATGAAATGTCAAATGAACAATTCATTCATTGCTGCCAAAATAAATTTAATGAAATTTGAAAATGCTCTAAATGTAACAGTTAGGGTACACTTATTCACGATAAAACTCGCTTAAATTTCGTTCTTAGATCTTGAGCTTGAATAAAAATTACTATCATTTATCCTATTGCATGTTTTTTATTACCTTTCATAACGTAAAGTTACTGTGACGTGAGAATTTAACATCTGTAGTTGCATACTATATTGTACTACACTAATAGTACGAAGTTCGAAACCCCTGTATTCATAGTATACTCTAAAGTTTGTAATTTTTTAAAACAATGAATAAAATTCAATTTCGTATAGATTATTTCAGTATAATATGAAGTATCTGCCCCATATGATATTCTCATTTGTATAGATTAGGAAGTTAAGTTCATCAAGAGTTTGACACGGATCCCCCATTATTGTTCTAAACTGCAATATTAAACTAAAATGTTCCTACATACTTAACTCTCATACACCTAAGGGGTTTCTATCAATTATGTTATTTTTCTGAACCTTAACTATATGAAAACTTATGCATTAACTACTTTATGCTTTAGATATTTTAATCACTGAATTTATTCCTAGTGTCCCAAAAGTCACAGAATATGTCATCTTACGAAAAATACCATGAGTTCCTTTTTGGAAAAACAATTTTCACTACTAGGCTAAATGAAGAAATGTTGCAAAACTTCAACATAAGCATGGTAGATATATTTATAAAAATAAGAGGTATTGGTGTTCTCTAATAGACTCCGCCCTTGAAAGACTGACCTAGTAATGGAGAACGATAAAATATAGCATTAAAATTACATTGTAAATATTTAAAAATAGATATATTTGACCTTTTGAGTATTTGACTAAAAGATTTGTTCGATAAATGAAGTTCGCGAGAAAATTCCATTTGTCTATGACATATCGTAAACCATTTTAAATAGCTTAAATTGTACTTCTTATAAAAGGACGAACCAGCAGCCAGTTGGTCGAATACTTCATGAGTTATTGCATTTTTTAATATGGGCAATGCGATTCTACAGCAATTTTTATTGCCTGCTATGTTCGACTCGGTTAACCTTTCAAGATCGAGCCGCCTGAAATTTGAAGTGACAAATTTCCTCGAAAATAATTTTAATGTACGTACGAAATGTGAAAACAGTTCAGAAATGAAAACATTTACGAGACTGAGTATCGTTTATGGTATAGTGAGTAGCGAGTAGTACTCACTTACTAGGGAGTAGTAAGTGAAGATTCCCTCTCATTTCAGGACTCTCAGCAATCAACAAGTACAACCCCTTCTTTGGTTGGAGAAAACGTCCCAGGAACTACTAACGCCACGTTCATATTTTATTTCAAAGTATTTTACATTGTACTCCTATCATTTTTTTAGTAAAACTAGTTTAACTACGTACACAAGGGAAAACCCCGCATCTATATATATAAATGAAAGTTGTTTTTTTTTTATGAAGGATGTAATACAAGTTGTTTAAGCATCCCCAGAAGTACGAGTAAAACCCAATGCAACCATATACTTCATTAAAAGCTCTTGACGGAAAAAAAATTGACAATAGGTCACCCTCTTCAACTATGGACTCCAAACCTTCAAAGGGCTCCACCCCACATGCCTTCAAAATTTACCATCTTATTCTTATGGAAGAAATATTTTTGTGATGAACACATGATTACATTTAGGAATATTTATATACTAGTGGCTCATAGGGGCAAAAGCCCCTAATTATAAAATTAAAATGGCATAAACCAATGGGGATTTGTAGTTCTTCACTATGAAAATTTCCAGAAAATTTTAATTTAAATAATATTTTTACAATAGCGTTTGAACAGAAAAGACCATTCGCCCCCAAAGCACTCTTTACAATCTTGTACTATTAGGCTACCCTTTTGTAAATGCTTCATTTTGTCTGTTGTTAAACGTATATCGATCTATGAAAATTAAATTTTGAAAGAAATCATAATTCCTTTGAGCTATGACGGATTTTTAATATAACATAGAAAAGCGCAATGAGAAAAAACATGACGGATGTTCAGTACCCATTTAAGAGTCAATAAACTTTCAATATTTTGATCATACCCCTTTCATTGTCTTTTTTGTCCTAAACTTTAATTTATTTTTGTAGCACTTGTCAGATTTTTTTATTATTTTTAGTCACCAAAAATAAACACAGCGCCTCAAAATAGATCATCTTCACATACTGTCAATATTCGTCCCTCCGAATCAAAAATCTTGACTTTGTGTAAACAAAATAGACTTTTTTTAAATCACTATACATGGAGAATCTTTAAAGTAGAATATATCAGAAAATAATCCTCCTTATAATTTTCTCATTTTTTTATAATGTTTTTGACCTGCTAAATTTCCCCCTAGTCTGCAGGACAATCGTCTCTTCTATAATTCTGCAATCTACGAAAATGACCAGAATGTTTATGGAAAAATTCAGCTAACAGAATAAAACACTTTGTTGAATGATACAGTTTAAGTTTCAGTTAATGTATCATCGCCACTCAACATGATCATTTGACACTTTTCGTCTTAAAATAAAACCAAAACATGTTTTAATTTAATTAATGTCGGCGTTCCTCAAATCACAGTTCATCGCCCATTGCGTCCCTATTACGATCAGAATGTATTTTATGATTTGCATACACACTCAGTTTTTTTACAATTTGAATTATCATAACAACAGTAAAAATTAGTTGTCAATTTGTTATATAGTCCGTTTTTTTAAACCTGATCCTTCTCGAGAAAATGGGGTGGGGGAGGGGTTTAAACTGTAAACAAAAAATTAAACTGTAAATTTAAACTCGTGACAAACGTGTGTCGAGTATCAGATTTCCTCAAATAACATTTTAAATAAATTATAATATCTTTCAGTAACTCCTTGTCAGCTGTTATATTTCCAAGCCAAACCTATTCCTTGTTAAAAAGTAACAGTTCTAAAGTAAACTGATTAAAAAACAACTGCTACCAATAATATTGTAAAACTGATACACATTATGTTGTGATGTAAAATTAACAGCTGGTATGCAACAGTGAAATAAAACAAAAACAACAAAAAAAAACAACAAAAAAACCAACAAAAAAAAAACAAAAGGCTTCAGCCAATGGGATAATAGCAAGTATAAACAAACCCCCTCCACCATCTCTCCCTCGAAGGATCAGGTTTAAAGAAACGGACTATAGTTTGTAAGGTTGGTAATGCTCCGAGTAGAATTTTTAGTCGTTCAAAGCCACACAGCGTGTTATCAACGTTTTATGTGATTTTTTATTTCCTGTTAACATTATGGACACGCCGATAATTTTCCCTTGTGTATGAGACCGAGACCTTTAATTTGAGACCCCTCCCATCTTTCTGTAATTAGTATAACGCTCACAGTTTTGCTCAAGAAATTTCGCTAACCTAATTATACATATAGATTGCTTCTCTTGGTGTGAATTATTTTATTATCTTCACTCAAAGTTATCATCTGTGACTCGTTTGAAAATTAAACAATAACACATGTTTTAATGTACACAAAGCAGACGCTTTTCAAATCCCCATGCTATTCTTATGGATTACGTTTGACGTGATTTCTCATTTGCTGTTAACATTTTAGTTAACATACGCCGATAGTTTTCCCTGCAATTTTGCTCAAGAAATTTCGCTTACAGAATTATATATATAGATAAACAGCTGTTCTCATTCAAAGTACAATCATGAAGATTGGTAATAAAAACCTAAAGGATATTATATACTTTAGGCGAGTGAGTGTAGCGAACGAGCCCACCTAAACTGTTCTTGTTTAAAGTATTGAGGGAAGAGTGTTAATAAAAAACTAAAGGAAATTATATACTTAGGCGATTGAGCGTAGCGAAAGAGCTAAACTAGAGGTGTGCCTGGCAGTTCCGGAACGGGAACCGTTCCGACCGTTCCGTACCGCCTACAGAACATGTTCTTTTATCAGTTATCGTACCGAGTTCGTTCCTAGCACGATATTAGCACGGGTGTTCGTTCTCTAAGGTGCCTCGTTCTCTGTGGTTTTACGTTCTACAGTACGTGGCCCATTATATTGAATGTTGTTCATTGAAAGGTTTTTGTTCCGGAACAAGTAAAGAGTTTGTTACAAGTTTTCATCATAAAAAAAAATTGGGAAATCAATTAAATGTGAATTTTCAAATTTAAAATCTATCTAACAAACCCAATTTTCTTTCAGTTTTACTTTGATTAAAACTGACTGATTTTAACTTGTAAGGTGTTTTAAATATATTGAATTACATGAAATATATAAAATATAATAAATTTGAGGTTGAGTGAGGTAAAATAAAACTGTAATTTTTTATATCAATTTAATGTGTAAAACTCAAGAAAAATCATATTAATACATTACGAAAAAAATTGTTTAAATGTAAAAAAATTAATTGATTTGTAGAAAAATGAATTTTTTTTCTCAGTTCATCAATGCTTGCCTATTTCAACAAAAAAATACGGTAACACTATTTCTTTTCATTTAATTGAATGGGATTGTCAATTGTTAGCTGCTAAACCTGACGGCAAGTGAGCGTAGCGCACTAGATTACCTGAGATGTTCTCTTTTAAGGAATTGAGGGAAAATTGTTATTAAAGAAACTAAAGGATATTGTAGAATGGAGGCCAGAAAAGCTCACCTGAAGGGAAAAAATCCTTGGGTTGGCATATAAATAACACATTTAAGAGGAGTTAAATAAAAACATTTTAATTTAACTTATCAGAAAGACCGTTTGAAGACAAAAGAAGCATTGAAAGTAAATATAATTTAAATATAAAGAGTGATGTATATTTAAACATAATTTATTTCATAAAACATTACCAACTTGAATAATTAAAAAAAGTAAAAGTTCTAAATAAGCCACTCTAACTTACAAGCCTTAAGAGGTTATATATGTTTCTTTTGAATCCACAATAAACAGATTCCGTTTGAAATTGTTCCACGTTTGAAGCCTGAGGCAGAACGTTCTCTCGAATGTTATCCCACTCTTTGAGTCCACTGACGTCGAATAACCAGATTTCTGAGATGGAGTGATAAGTGTGAAAGATGAGCAAACACCATCTGAGTTGTCAAAGGATCGCGGGATGCGATTGAGATACAGGCTACGCCGCGCCGCAACCGAACGAGCGGCGAGAGCGAGAAAATATTGTATGTAAAAAGGGGTAATGAATAAATCTTGATCCTGCTTATCGCATCTCTTAGCTCTATAAAAATTAATTTTAACGGTTTTAAGGCAATGAAACATTTTTCACTTGCGCATAGTTTGTAACTTTTAGTGAAACCAATCTGGAAACCTATAAATATTTTTATAGGTTTCAAATAGGTTACAAATTTTAGGTATAGGTATAGGTTTCAAATTTTTATAGGTTATTCAAATAGGTTTTAAGCTACGTGATAATTTAGGAATATTGTTTTTTATTAACAACATTTTTATTTCCCTTCTATCAACGTTTTTATTTGGGGTATTAACTAGATATCATTCGCCGTTTACAAACTACTTTAATTTAAAATTATATAATAATTTACTTTTAATAGAAGGGGATTTTTTTGAAGTAGGTGGGAAAATATTTGGCATTCTTTGTGGGACTGGAACGAACTATATAATACCCACATATTTTCAGGGCTCTCCATCACCGGGACCGTTTATCACTTGCTAGGGGAGAGCCCTTGCCGAGGGCAAAGAATACACGACTATTTTCTAGTCTTATAGTTACCCTTACCTTGTTTCGATAGTTGCTGCTGGGCTTGCTTAGCATTTTTTAAGGCAATCTTAAAAATTGCAGCATGCCCCGGAACCAGCGAGTGGTCGACTAGTACGGCTGCAGAGGATACAGTGAACCGGTCTGCTGGATGTCTTGATGTGGTGATTCTTCGAACCACATTTATAGCCCGGAGTGGACCGATCCTTTCGCGTGTATTCACTGTGTCGGTGCTCGTTGCTTTTTCACTTTTAGCACCTAAGAACCATGGTTCTGAAACTCTCCAAGCAGCTGTGGTAAGAAACATGAAATTCTATTTTTAGTAAAAAATCGATACCTTATGTATAGAACATATTTATTAAAGTGTCTCATTGTGCCAATTCATGCTCTTATCCCTAGGAGGTTAGGAGAAGCCTAGATGATACAAATATAATCCGTCCATATACTTGAAAGGTAAAATTTATAGAAAAAATTATATAAAATAACTACATTTGTTATTTTTTATAGATGTTATTTAACCAAATTGAAAGCTACTACTCGGAAGCTCTTTTTAATCTCTACTTGTAACAACGCTATGGAGATAATATACATTTGAAGCACTTCTGTTGAAGATTAAAGTATAGCATTTTAGATGAGCGCAATCTGGGGTCACGCACACAACGAGATTTGTGAAGATGCCGCAATATTTTCTACATAATGGCATCATCTGTAATAACGCGGTCGCTCGGGAAATAAGTTACATCTCGTGTTGGGGATTTATTGTATTTCTAACAATCTAGAATCAACCTTATCTGTAATTCAGAAGAAAGAACATTTTCAGATAAATTCTGATATGGCAGTAGATTCTAATATGGCAAATAATTTATCTATGAATAAATCTGTTTCAATTTATTTCAGTTCAAATTCACCTAGTAATGATTTTAATGTAGGTAACTTGTTATACACGTTCATTGGTAATAGATTAAGTGTGATGTAGGTACATGTAAATAGCAAAGTTGCTGCAGTACCCTATTTTTATCTACGATTGCAGCAATAAGAACCAATTTTACCAGTAATATTAGTAACACCACAAAGACGCATATTATAAAACCAAATAGAAATAAGTTGCATAATGCGATTATTATGATGGACACACATTTTATGTAGATTGTAGACTAACGGGAACTCTACATTTGACAAAAACAGTGCAATTATGAAAACTTATCAATTCGCACATCATTTAATTTTATCCATTACGATTCATATTTTAGTATCTTTATGTGCCTAACCCCAAAAGAGTGTGATGTTATGCTGGTGTGATAACGACGAAAGATCAAGCGTCATCAAGGTTACTACTTTTTTTTGGATGTGTGGATGTGTGACCGCCTAACCTATTATCGTAAAAGATTTATTACTTGTTTTTCACATGAGTAACGCAAACTACCTCATTGATTGTGAATTAAAGACATGAACGCGAGCGAAGCCAAAGGAAAAAGATAGTTTCATTAAAACATTAAGTATATTAGACCGTCACATATACAATAATACGTTATAGTTAATAGTAATATAATTTTAATAGCAGTTATACTTATAGTAATTTACTAATCAGTGATGGAAAATGTCCACATTAATTTACTAAACAACGTAAACTCACCATCACCAACAATGAACTTCAAACAAAGAACGTTATAGTTGTAGGAGCAATTCACAGGTGTCACCACTAGCAATGCTTACCGCCACAGGTACAATGATACGTTGTATTGGTAGCAGCCAATCACAGGTGCTACCACTTGCAGTACTATCCACCACACGTACAATGATACGTTGTAGTTGTAGCAGTAAATCACAGGTTAGCAGTGCTGGCCGACACAGGTACAGTGATACGTTATGGTTGTAGCAGCCAATAACAGGAACCGCCACGAACAGTGCTTTCTGACACAGGTACAATGATACGTTATATTTGTAGGAGCAATTTACATTTGTCACCACTAGCAGTGCTGGTCTACACAGGTAAAATGATAAATTGTAGTTGTAGCAGCCAATCACAGGTGCTACCACTTGCAGTACTATCCACCACAAGTACAATGATACGTTGTAGTTGTAGCAGCAATTTACAGGTGTCAAGACTAGCAATGCTTACCGCCACAGGTACAATGATACGTTGTATTGGTAGCAGTCAATCACAGGTGCTACCACTAGCAATACTATTCACCTCAGGTACAATGATACGTTGTAGTTGTAGCAGCCAATCGCAGGTACCGCCACTAGCAGTGCTAGCCGATACAGGTACAATGATACGTTATAGTTGTAGCAGCCAATCACAGGTACCGCCACTAGCAGTGCTAGCCGATACAGGTACAATGATTCGTTGTAGTTGTAGCAGCCAATCACAGGTACCGCCACGAGCAGTGCTCTCCGACACAGGTACAATGATACGTTATAGTTGTAGGAGCAATGTACACGTGTCACCACTATTAGTGCTGGTCGACACAGGTACAATGATAAGTTGTAGTTGTAGCAGCCAATGAAAGATGCCACAACCACATGCGCTGACCGTCAAAGGTAAAATGATACCTTGTATTTGTAGCAGCTAATCACAGGTGCTACCACTTGCAGTACTATCCACCACAGGTTCAATGATACGTTGTAGTTGTAGCAGCCAATCACAGGTTAGCAGTGCTGGCCGACACAGGTACATTAATACGTTGTAGTTGTAGCAGCTAATCACAGGTACCGCCACGAGCAGTGCTGGCCGACACAGGTACAATAATACGTTGTGTTGGTAGCAGTCAATCACAGGTGCTACCTCTAGCAGTACTATTCACCACAGATACAATGATACATTGTAGTTGTAGCAGTCAATAATAGGTTAGCAGTGCTTGCCGACACAGGTACAATGATACGTTGTAGTTGTAGCAGCCAATCATAGGTACCGTCACCAGCAGTGCTGGCCGATACAGGTATAATAATTCGTTGTAGTTGTAGCAGTTAATCATAGGTACACCACTAGTAGTGTTGAACGACACAAGTACAATGATACTTTGTAGTTGTAGCAGCCAATCACAGGTACCGCCACTAGCAGTGCTGGCCAATACAGGTACAATGATACGTTGTGTTGGTAGCAGTCAATCACAGGTGCTACCTCTAGCAGTACTATTCACCACAGATACAATGAGACATTGTAGTTGTAGCAGTCAATCATAGGTTAGCAGTGCTTGCCGACACAGGTACAATGATACGTTGTAGTTGTAGCAGCCAATCATAGGTACCGTCACTAGCAGTGCTGGCCGATACAGGTATAATAATTCGTTGTAGTTGTAGCAGTTAATCATAGGTACACCACTAGTAGTGTTGAACGACACAAGTACAATGATACGTTGTAGTTGTAGCAGCCAATCACAGGTACCGCCACGAGCAGTGCTGGCCGACACAGGTACAATGATACGTTGTGTTGGTAGCAGTCAATCACAGGTGCTACCTCTAGCAGTACTATTCACCACAGATACAATGATACATTGTAGTTGTAGCAGTCAATCATAGGTTAGCAGTGCTTGCCGACACAGGTACAATGATACGTTGTAGTTGTAGCAGCCAATCATAGGTACCGTCACTAGCAGTGCTGGCCGATACAGGTATAATAATTCGTTGTAGTTGTAGCAGTTAATCATAGGTACACCACTAGTAGTGTTGAACGACACAAGTACAATGATACGTTGTAGTCGTAGCAGCCAATCACAGGTACCGCCACCAGAAGTGCTATCCAATACGGGAACGTTTCATCGCAGGAGTAAAGAGTAGGCCATTGCGCATGCGCTAATGATGAACGACTCTTCATTCCTTGATTCTACTCCCACGCACGAGTTCTGAACTGATTCAAAACAGAACTAATGAACTAGTTAAGTGTTTAGTTTATGTTTAGGGTTAGCTTGAATTCATTTATATTCGGCTCTATCGTCTCAGTTTCAGACTTTTACTTTAGTGCTGTGTGTAACCTATTGCAGAAGCAAAAATTGATATGTCTAATAACTGGAATTTTGGTGTAAGCAATTTTCTTGCCAATTTTATGGGAAGTGGAAAAACTGCGAAAGCAATATGAATAACTGAAGTGTGAAAGTATTTTATTTCTCAAATATAATTATGGTAATGGTAATAAAGTTGTCATCCTCTTATTCACTCTTATTTGGCTATGAAAAAATTCATGTACAGAGTAGTGTCAATGTGTATAATAAAACTGTAAATTATCCAATACTTCGCATTTCTACTTTTATTAGGGTTTGAGGAATCAACCCTGGCTTAACCATAATAATTAATTATTTTACTTGTATTTACTAGGCCTAGGGGCAAAATAACTTTTAATGCAACATAATAACTTAGTCTACCATATTATGTCTATATTACGTCTTCTAAGCAAAAACAAATGACACATGGTTAAGATGATGAGGCCAATGCCTTTAAATTTTGTAAATGCTAAATTAACTTGAATTGAAGAAAAATTATATTTTAATAACTAAAGTTACAGTAATTTAGTTTCTATTTTAAACCACTTATAAGTCCATTTTTTAAATGTTTTTCTATTTTTTCCCAAACGATACACTGTAACTTAATTCATACAGTACAATTAGGTTTCAGATATAAATATTTCAAATGAAAAATGTAATTACCAACTAAGGAAAAACGTTTCCTTACTTTCTTAAAGTTTAGATTCCTTTGATTTTACCACAGGAGTTCTCTTTTAAACGAATTCAGTACTCGTGCGTTGGAGTAGAATCAAAGAATGAATTCATTCATTTCTGTTGCATACCCAATGGCCTAGTCTTTATTCCTGCGATGAAACCTTCGCGGCCAATACCGGTACAATGATACAATGAAGTTGTAGCAGCCAGTCACAGGTTCCACCACTAGCAGTGCTGGCCAACACATGTACATTGATACGTTATAGTTGTAGCAGCCAATACAGGTTACACCACTAGCAGTGCTGGCAGACACAGGTACAATGATACGTTGTAGTTGTAGCAGCCAATCACAGGTACCGCACCTAGCACTGCTGGAAGTCATAGGTACAATGATGTGTTGTAGTTGTAGCAGCCAATCACAGGTACCGCCACTAGCAGTGCTGGCCGACACAGGTACAATGATACGTTGTAGTTGTAGCAGCCAATCACAGGTGCCGCCACTAGCAGTGCTGGCCGACACAGGTACAATGATATGTTGTAGTTGTAGCAGCCAATCACAGGTTCCACCACTAGCAGTGCTGGCCGACACAGGTACAATGATACGTTGTAGTTGTAGCAGCCAATCACAGGTGCCGCCACTAGCAGTGCTGGCCGACACAGGTACAATGATACGTTGTAGTTGTAGCAGCCAATCACAGGTGCCGCCACTAGCAGTGCTGGCCGACACAGGTACAATGATACGTTGTAGTTGTAGCAGCCAATCACAGGTGCCGCCACTAGCAGTGCTGGCCGACACAGGTACAATGATACGTTGTAGTTGTAGCAGCCAATCACAGGTGCCGCCACTAGCAGTGCTGGCCGACACAGGTACAATGATACGTTGTAGTTGTAGCAGCCAATCACAGATGCTGCACCTAGCACTGCTGGAAGTCATAGGTACAATGATGTGTTGTAGTTGTAGCAGCCAATCACAGGTACCGCCACTAGCAGTGCTGGCCAACACAGGTACAATGATACGTTGTAGTTGTAGCAGCCAATCACAGGTGCCGCCACTAGCAGTGCTGGCCAAACAGCTACAATGATATGTTGTAGTTGTAGCAGCCAATCACAGGTACTGCACCTAGCACTGCTGGAAGTCATAGGTACAATGATGTGTCGTAGTTGTAGCAGCCAATCACAGGTACCGCCACTAGCAGTGCTGGCCGACTCAGGTACAATGATACGTTGTAGTTGTAGCAGCCAATCACAGGTGCTGCACCTAGCACTGCTGGAAGTCATAGGTACAATGATGTGTTGTAGTTGTAGCAGCCAATCACAGGTTCCACCACTAGCAGTGCTGGCCGACTCAGGTACAATGATACGTTGTAGTTGTAGCAGCCAATCACAGGTGCTGCACCTAGCACTGCTGGAAGTCATAGGTACAATGATGTGTTGTAGTTGTAGCAGCCAATCACAGGTACCGCCACTAGCAGTGCTGGCCAACACAGGTACAATGATACGTTTTAGTTGTAGCAGCCAATCACAGGTGCCGCCACTAGCAGTGCTGGCCAAACAGGTACAATGATATGTTGTAGTTGTAGCAGCCAATCACAGGTACTGCACCTAGCACTGCTGGAAGTCATAGGTACAATGATGTGTTGTAGTTGTAGCAGCCAATCACAGGTACCGCCACTAGCAGTGCTGGCCAACACAGGTACAATGATACGTTGTAGTTGTAGCAGCCAATCACAGGTGCCGCCACTAGCAGTGCTGGCCAACACAGGTACAATGATACGTTGTAGTTGTAGCAGCCAATCACAGGTTCCACCACTAGCAGTGCTGGCCAACACATGTACATTGATACGTTATAGTTGTAGCAGCCAATACAGGTTACACCACTAGCAGTGCTGGCAGACACAGGTACAATGATACGTTGTAGTTGTAGCAGCCAATCACAGGTACCGCACCTAGCACTGCTGGAAGTCATAGGTACAATGATGTGTTGTAGTTGTAGCAGCCAATCACAGGTACCGCCACTAGCAGTGCTGGCCGACACAGGTACAATGATACGTTGTAGTTGTAGCAGCCAATCACAGGTGCCGCCACTAGCAGTGCTGGCCGACACAGGTACAATGATATGTTGTAGTTGTAGCAGCCAATCACAGGTTCCACCACTAGCAGTGCTGGCCGACACAGGTACAATGATACGTTGTAGTTGTAGCAGCCAATCACAGGTGCCGCCACTAGCAGTGCTGGCCGACACAGGTACAATGATACGTTGTAGTTGTAGCAGCCAATCACAGGTGCCGCCACTAGCAGTGCTGGCCGACACAGGTACAATGATACGTTGTAGTTGTAGCAGCCAATCACAGGTGCCGCCACTAGCAGTGCTGGCCGACACAGGTACAATGATACGTTGTAGTTGTAGCAGCCAATCACAGGTGCCGCCACTAGCAGTGCTGGCCGACACAGGTACAATGATACGTTGTAGTTGTAGCAGCCAATCACAGATGCTGCACCTAGCACTGCTGGAAGTCATAGGTACAATGATGTGTTGTAGTTGTAGCAGCCAATCACAGGTACCGCCACTAGCAGTGCTGGCCAACACAGGTACAATGATACGTTGTAGTTGTAGCAGCCAATCACAGGTGCCGCCACTAGCAGTGCTGGCCAAACAGCTACAATGATATGTTGTAGTTGTAGCAGCCAATCACAGGTACTGCACCTAGCACTGCTGGAAGTCATAGGTACAATGATGTGTCGTAGTTGTAGCAGCCAATCACAGGTACCGCCACTAGCAGTGCTGGCCGACTCAGGTACAATGATACGTTGTAGTTGTAGCAGCCAATCACAGGTGCTGCACCTAGCACTGCTGGAAGTCATAGGTACAATGATGTGTTGTAGTTGTAGCAGCCAATCACAGGTTCCACCACTAGCAGTGCTGGCCGACTCAGGTACAATGATACGTTGTAGTTGTAGCAGCCAATCACAGGTGCTGCACCTAGCACTGCTGGAAGTCATAGGTACAATGATGTGTTGTAGTTGTAGCAGCCAATCACAGGTACCGCCACTAGCAGTGCTGGCCAACACAGGTACAATGATACGTTTTAGTTGTAGCAGCCAATCACAGGTGCCGCCACTAGCAGTGCTGGCCAAACAGGTACAATGATATGTTGTAGTTGTAGCAGCCAATCACAGGTACTGCACCTAGCACTGCTGGAAGTCATAGGTACAATGATGTGTTGTAGTTGTAGCAGCCAATCACAGGTACCGCCACTAGCAGTGCTGGCCAACACAGGTACAATGATACGTTGTAGTTGTAGCAGCCAATCACAGGTGCCGCCACTAGCAGTGCTGGCCAACACAGGTACAATGATACGTTGTAGTTGTAGCAGCCAATCGCAGGTGCCGCTACTAGCAGTGCTGGCCGACACAGGTACAATGATATGTTGTAGTTGTAGTAGCCAATCACAGGTTCCACCACTAGCAGTGCTGGCCGTTGCAGGTACAATGATATGTTGTAGTTGTAGCAGCCAATCACAGGTACTGCACCTAGCACTGCTGGAAGTCATAGGTACAATGATATATTGTAGTTGTAGCAGCCAATCACAGGTACCGCCACTAGCAGTGCTGGCTGACACAGGTACAATGATACGTTGTAGTTGTAGCAGCCAATCACAGGTTCCGCCACTAGCAGTGCTGGCCGACACAGGTTCAATGGTATGTTTCATTTATTTCATTTATTTCCAACGGCAGAGCCAATTTACATGCGAGAGACATACATTATGAACTTATATTATTATACAGATGAAAAAGATTACTTGTGACTAGAGTGATAATGCTAATAATAATAATTATGCTGAACAAGTAATTATAACAGAGAGTATTAATTTAAATATATAACGAGAGATAAATAGCATAAAAATAATAACAATAACATAATTCAATAAATATTCTATACAGATGTTAAATCATAAATCATAAATCATAAATCATTTATTAGCCATTGAACAAAAGTAATAGGCCGTGTCACAATAGAGCAGGTTACTTAAACTAAAAAGTCCTTTGCACAACAAAAAAACTCATCTACATTATAGAATGGGTAATTCAGCAGGTTGCTCTTAAGTTTATTCCTAAACTGGTTGTAAGGAAGGTCCTTGAGAGAGCTAGGAAGCCCATTATACATCTTTAAACCTGATGTTGGAAAACAGTTCATAGCCTTAGGACAACCTTAGCCTAGGTACATCAAGGTTGAGTTCCATTTCTAGTTACATAAGGGTTACGGGAACTACAGTAGAAAAACTCATGGACATTCGACTTAATACTACAAATACAAGTGTAAATATACAAATTGATAATTGTGAGTATTCCAAACTGCTTAAAAAAAGGCTTACAGTGTTCTAAGGGTCCCACCCCAGCTAGAATTCTAAGAGCTTTCTTTTGTAATATTGAGGGGACTGTAAACGCCTATATAACTACAATGTTAACTAAATGCTACTTTTCTCAGTAACCATGTGAGATAAAGTCATAATTTTTTTTCTGCTTGTAGGTAATCTCTTTTATTAGTATGCTACACAGGGATATTGAAAAAAAAACATGTCTTTAAATTTTATTTTTTTTATAAAAATATTTAATTTTTCCGCCAAAATGTTACATTGAAATATTTTTTTTATTAGCTAATTTTAAAAATATTTACAAAATCTCATGTAGCATACTAGGTAATAATGATGTAAAACCACCATAAAAATTTCAAAAGATATCTTTATATTGCCAGAGAAAAGTGACATATAAATCCAAAAAGTAAACTTTCGAGAAAATCAATAAATAGGCCTAGCTTAACTTACAGTATTGAGGTGCCTGCAGTGTTGGGGGAAACTTAGTTGTTACATGTTTATTAGTTTGGTCGTCAAAGTTGTTAGAGCTAGACGGTGTAGAAACATCATTACTGTCATTAGGCGCACTATTTCTTCTTACAAACTTCTTTTTATAACATTTTCTTCTAGAACCAACTTTTTGTTTATTTCCCATTGTAACACAACACAAACATAAACAAACACAGTAGAAACAACAATCAGCACAGCTGTAGCAGACAGTAATATTGAGGAATTATAGTTTTATCAGTGTAGCCAACCTATCCTGTAATATAACACTAAAATACTATGCATTCCTATTTGTAATACGTATGAAAATAAATCTAGCCGGCGCGATGCGTTCACTGTTGCTTGGCGGAGCCCAAAAACGCAATGTAAGGTTTCGGTAGTTATTATTTTTTTATTGTTTACGTTCAACTGTACTAAAAATGAGTTACATTATTTTAAAGGGGAAAATCTAATCTATAAAATACAGCAAAAAAAATTTTTTTGATTTTTTCAAAAATTTTTGGTTAACAGTCCCCTTAAAATTCTTGATACTGAAGAGGAATGACCCCACAACTTAATGCCATATGCTATATGACTATTAAAAAAAGCAAAATAGGCCAACAACAAACAATCAAAAGGTACATTATGTTTCAATTTCCTGAACAGGAACAAGGTCCTAGCCAGTCTTTTACATAGTTTGTCAATATGACTATTCCAAGTTAACTTGGAATCAATCGTGAAACCAAGCAAGTTAACATTGTTATCAACATAATCAACTAGGTCTAACTTTGCTAATGCAAAATACATTTCTTGGGTCTTGCTGACATTTAAAGCTAATCTGTTTGAGCAGAACCACTTAGACACTTCACTAAAGCCTAGCTCCATACTCTCAATAACAATATCAAGTTTCTTACCACTAGCTACTAGGGTCGTATCGTCAGCGAAAAGAATGGACTGACATTGAACGGATGCAGGCAAGTCGTTAATTAGGATTAAAAAGAGGAGGGGACCCAATCCCGAGCCCTGGGGGACCCCGTGATTAACTCTGAGAGGTTGAGAGATGAGTCCATTAAGAGACACAACCTGGTATCGGTCGATAAGATATGACCTAATTATTGCGAGAGTACGGTCCCTCACACCATACTTTTCTAGTTTGCCAATCAGAATTTCCGAGGAGACGCAGTCAAAAGCGCGCGATAAATCACACAATTTGACTGCTGTCACCCCACCAATTTCAAAACTACATAGCACAGCAGACACCAACTGCTCAACAGCGTCGCCAGTACTCAAACTCTTTCTAAAACCATATTGGTATGGGGTGAAGAGACCATTACTTTCAAAATACCTACCTAACTGCATATTAATTACATTTTCAAAGATTTTAGCGAAAACCGGTACAATAGAAATCGGTCTGTAACTCGACATAGCATCTGACTCTCCTTTTTTATAAACAGGAATAGTTTTAGAAATCTTTAGAGTGTCAGGGAAAACCCCCATGTAAAGACATAGATTCAAAAGATAGGCTACTACTTGAGCAATTGGTACAATTGAGTGTTTCAATAACTTTACTGACATACCATAATAATCAGTACTTGTGGAATTCTTAAATTTATGAACAATATTGATAATATCTAAGGCTGAGACATTAGACCAGGACAAGCAGGAAACAGGTTCAATGCCATCGGGGCCCTGGAACGCATCAACACCAGACACTGGGGCTAGAGGAACTGTTTTTACAATATTCTCAACAGATTCCAAAAAATAACTATTCAGTTCGTCCGGTGAACATGCAGGCTGTCGACGGCTGACCACTGCAGTGTCCTGTTTAATGACGTTCCACGCAGCACGACATGGGTTTGCAGCTTGACCAATGAAGTCAGCATTCATCTGTCTTCTAGCTTCAGAGAGTCCGACACGGAACTTGTTCTTAACTAAGGCATAGAGCTCCTTGAGTCTATCGTTATTACTAGGCATGTTACTCAAACAGTCACCAAGAAAAAGACGGTATTTTCTTAACCGCTCTAGTTCAGGTGTGAGGACAATCCTCTTCTTAGTCCTATTGGTTTTAGAGACGTTAGTTTTAGTTCTACCATTACGTTTGCTCCGGGAAAGAGGAAAGCAAATCTGGTAGAGATCACAGAATTCACTAAAAAATGTGTTAAAAGCTAGCTCAGGTGAGGAAACACTGTAAACATTGGTCCAATCAATTTCACTAAGTTTTCTCACAAATAAATCAAGTCTTACTGATGTAATAGGTCGATAAGGTGGTTCATTGAGCGAACTCCCACATTTGTCCCTAGGCCCACTGATAGTACCCTTTTTGATGTCTATGGAAACCCAATCCTTAAGGCTAAAAAATACATGCTTATGGTCAGAAATACTGTAGTCACTTACTTCAGAGCTGTATCTCCAACTTTCGATGTCCGTCAAAACAGTATCAAGGGGAGAATCCCCTCTTGTCGGCTTGTCAATACTAAAATATACATTGAAACTACGCAGAAGATTTCTCAATTCCAAAGCTTCGTTAGGATGAGTTAGTGGGTTAACATTGTGGTCAGTGGCAATCACAATGTAGAAACCCAAGGTTAAAAGAAATTCTAAACAGTTCTCCAACAAAAGGAAAAATCGACTCATGCTACCGCTAGGAGACCGGTACATAGAGATTATCACAATGGATAGACCTTTTAGAATCACACCTGTAAGCTCGCAATTTTTTTCTTCGCAAAAATTGTTCAGATCGAGAGGTAGAAAGTCTAATCTGTTGTTGAGGTAAATACAGACACCACCCCATGGGGAGACTCGACAAAATTTACTAGCTAAGGTTAGATCACTTAAAGCAGAAAAATAATCAGTCTCTGCATCGACGAGCCAATGCTCAGATATACAGAGTGCATCGATACAACCTTCCTCACACAGTAGTTCCAGTTCGGGTATTTTATTCCTAAGGCTTTGAACATTAATCGCACAGAGTTTGAAATCTGCAACACTCGAGTCTACTTTTGAGGTTTCCCTAAAAAAGTTCGAGAGGGAAAAAAGTCAGAACGCGCAGAACTATTAGGTTTTGGAATGAATTTCTTTACCAGGGTGCCCACTGGCCAAAAAGAATTAACTAGTACTTTGGAGGTTAGTTCTTCAGGAACCCCGATTTTAAATGACATATAGGAGTTATGTTTTGGTTTTAGAGGCACACATTCACCCTTAATTCCCGAATTATCGAGAAAATCACTAATATCGTCAGATGTACAGTCACTTGCAAGTCTAGAGACAAAAATCCATGATAGTTTACCCACTGCTCTTACCTTAGACACAGATTCCGGTCCCGTATCAGATTTAGTACCTATTATAGGTTGAGTCCTTTGTTTGGCAAGTTTGCTTCGCCCTTTCTTATTTACTGTTCGCCACTGTTGTTCCGATTGGTGTTCACTTATGTTATTCTCACCAACTAAGGCTGGAAAGTTTGTAACATAATCGCTATCGTTCATTAAGGTTATGTTATAAGGTTATAACATAGTAATCTAATAAATATTTAACAATGAGATGATAACAATGATATTGCAAAATGGTAACGAAAGTACAGATATCAACATTCAAAAACAGAAAAAAACAACAAAACAAAGGACACCAGCTGGCTGAGGGCCACCGATCACCGGGTGTGGTCCTTTAAGGGCACCACTAAAAAACAAAAATCACGAACACCAAATTGCATGACCCTTTAAAGGCGCCATCAAGATAACTGCACAAAACTATCTGTGATGTAAGCTGATAGCTCGGAGGTCTCTCTTGAAGGAACAGTATGACATGCTGAAGAAGTCGAAACATGGAGGCAGCGCGTTCCCGTGTTGCTGAATTCTCAACATAGTTGAATTAGCATGGTAAGCAGTGGATGTTGAGGGTTTGGCAAATAGAGAAGTGGATCTCGTACCAGTAGGAGTCCTGAAGTTGATCCTTTGAAGAAGTTCCGGACAGTTGAGATCTGAGTTCACCAAACGGTAGAGAATAGCACATCTTGGTTGAACCGCCTGGCCTCTAAGGATGGAAACATCAGTGCTACTGCTACTTCTTGGACCGGTGTCTCAAGGAACCTATAACCAATAAGGGTTCCGGCAAATCTTAAGAACCGTCGTTAGATCCTTTCTATTTCTTCACGTAGATAAAGTTGATGAGGAGACCAAATTATAGAACAGTACTCTAGATGAGGGCGAACCAGGGCACAATACAAAAGCCTGGCAGAGTATATATCATTGAGGTAGCGTGATAGTCTGTAAATTAGGCCAAGGATCTGAGCTGCTTTGTTAAATAAATAAATAAATAAAAATGCCTTTATTTTCAAGCGTTCCTCAGTTACAAACTGGTTTTCAGGATAACTCAAGTCAACAATGATTACAATACAAGAGAAAACTTATTTACAACAATTCCTCTCATTAATTATATCTTTCAATTTTTTCTTAAAACCTAGCAATGAATATGATTTGAGGATACCGGGGAGGTTGTTGTAGAGCACTGGACCAAAATATGAAAAACTCTTTCGGCCCAGTTCAAGCCTAACTCTTTGAAAGTGAAGGTTCTGATTACGGCTGATGGCCCGTTGTGAAACCTCATCACGGTGCCGCAGTCTTTCACTCAGGTAACGTGGCTCCCCGAGTGCAAGGACTTTATGGGTCATGCAGTTGGTCATCAAATTGCAAAAATCCCCCATGCGAAGCATGTTAACAGCATCACGATACTCCGACACATGGTCTCTTCGCCTCAGAGAGAAAACATACCTCAGTGTTGAGTTCTGTAGCTTTTGAACTCTCTGAGCGTCATGCATCGTGATGCTGTTTCCATATGCAGGGTAGCAATAAAAAAAAAAAACAGATAATACCAAAGAGTGCATGAGCTGAAGTTTTACAGCTTCTGGCAACAAACTCCTGAATCGATACAGACCCCTCAACCTGCCAACGGCACGCTGGATGTTGTGAGTTACGTGGTCTGAAAAAGAGAGATCACGGTCCAAGACGACTCCAAGTGTTTTGACTTTATTGCAAATGTATCCGCATATTATCCACTTTGTTGCATATTATCCGGACGTGGGCATCCCAACCAAGAGATTGTGTAAAGGTGATTCCCAGATCTTGTAGTTGTAGCAGCCAATCACAGGTTCCGCCACTAGCAGTGGTGGCCGACACAGGTTCAATGATACGTTGTTGTTAAAACCGTAATCGACTCTGCGGTTTGGTAATCTTGCCTGCCTTTGTGTTGCGGTTTAAACTTAGTGTTGCAGTACTTCAGACATTTTTAATATTTAACTACTGAAAGGAAATGTCAATATTCTCTTTAATATGGCTGTTTCTATGAAATATATATTTATAAAATAATTTGTATTAATCTGGAAATAAACAGGCAAGCGTGTTTCTTTTCCTACTTTTTTTATCCTCCATTTTTAGCCCCCGAACTGTGTTTTTTTAAGACTTAATACAGGTACATACCTTAGTCCAAACAGTTCAATGAACATTGTTACATTGAACTGTTTGGACGAAGGTATGTACCTGTATTAAGTCTACTTTTTTTCTCAGCTTGGGTGCTTCGTAGGAGAATTCCGCTTATAACGTTAGAAAAGTATCGTCATGTAGATTAGTAGAATCCCACTGTAATTTACATGGGCCCTCAAGGGATACGCCTTATAGGCATTGAAAGATTTCTTGTTAATTTTATGGGAGAAGGATAATTGATTAAATCATTAGACAGCTGTTGTTATAAGAAATGCTAGCGCATCAGGTAGAACGGAAGGTTCATTTATAAAACATTTGAAAACTAATTGGCTCAAGATCAACTGATTTGATCAAATTTCTACCAGGGAGCGATCTATAGTAATAATAAATCTATAATTACAGTACGACAATTTCTAGATATATATGATTAGTGCAAGACATTGACTATTATAATTGTTTTTAAGTCTTACAAGAACTAAAATATTAAGAAATTGATATCAATATTTATTTGCTATAAAAATACATAAATGATGATATTATCATAACAATATTTCGTCCTATAACATTATTTTGTAGTCATTATTATTTTGTTGTTGTTACTTTACAATTTGCTTTCATTTGAAACTTTAAACATTCATTAAATATCATCATGCAGGACAAAGTAAAGTAAAGATTTTATTATGTATTTTAAACACACAAATTACTCTTGCAGATATTAATATGAATACATTAACTACAAGAAAACACTTATAATTATTAAAAAGTTATTTTTATGTAAAGTAAAATAAAATCAAATAAAAACGTTCCGCAATGCTATTTTTTCTAAGGCATAAAATATATAAACCCCAATTTAATTTCTTGATTTATCTTGAACTGATTCAACCCTTGTAACAAACCACCAAACCTACAAAGGGCCCTTGTGTAATCCACCTGTTAAGATAAACACGGCCGGCGCAACGCGTCCGTTACGAATTTACGAGCTTTTCGCGATCTAACTTGACTTATTCATGATGGTCTGACCAATGATAAATCTCCAGCTGACTGACACCCACCTTCTTTAGTATATTCATGCGGAGGCAGTATTCTTAAAAATCCAAGAAACATCAAGAACACTTTTAACTTTATCAAAATATACAGGGTGAATCTCGTAGGATGTCCTAAATGGATTACAGACAAACGCTTGGTCTTATAATCTCCAAACAAAATTATTTTCTAATAAATGGCCCCAAGAAATATGGTAAAAATATATTTCACTATGTATAAATACAGGGTATTCCAAAAAATAGCGGTCACATGTTCGAATCTCAGTATTTTTAAATGTAAACATATGCAATGTAGTAAATCATTTTAAAGTTATTGTAAAAAGCAACATATTGGTAAAAACAGAAATTGGATATCTTCAACCGTTTCAAAATGGAAGCCATTTATTTGAAAACTATCAATTTTTTTATATAAAGAGGTTGGCGGACCTCTTTATAAAAAATTGTTACGGTATAGCCTGTATTTCAGTAACCAATGAGCCTAGAATCACTCTGATTCAAAATTTTCAATCCTTACTAACTAAGCTTTACCACAATATGTTGCATGTAATGATTATTTAACAAAATAAATTTTCCAAAATATTTAATTTTTTAAATTTATAATTTTTCATTATTAAAAATTTCAAATTGTAACATATGCCAAGTATATCATTTTAAAGGTCTTTTCTTCCTATCAACTTTCTCATTCAATCGTTTTCGTTTTAATTAGCAAATATACTACTCTCCCTTTAAATGCATGTTATTTTTTACAACACATTTTTGTAAGATCCAACTCCTTTTAACTAATGCGTTGAGAAAATACATGTGTTTAAATGGGGAAGATGCATAATAAGTATAAATTAGAAAGTTGTTAGAAATCATAAGACCTTTAAAATAATGTGTGATTAGTACATGTTACTATCTGAAATTTTTGAATCATAAACAAATGTGTATTTTATAAATATTTTGAAATTTTATTCTGTTAAATAATTTTTTGTGGCAAAGCTCAGTTATTAAGGAGTGCAAAATTTGAATCAAAGTGATTCTAGTTCTTTACAATAACTCTATACTAATTTAGATCTCCTGAACAGATGACCCTAAGCATTGAATTAATATTGAAGTATGCTCAAGCTAACTTTAAAAACCTACGTCAAAATAATGATCCATAGCGTAAACGAACTAGATGCACGCCACACGTGCAGTACCTTAACTCGAAGGACCTTTGCACCCTAAATCAGACGCATTGTTGTCAAACAAACGTTAGCACGTTGAGGGTTCGTGTGCACCTAAAAAGACTAAAAACCACATTTAAAGTTGGTGGTACTTACAACCTACAAATACGATAATGTTTAAATTTTATATATTTTTACCATATGCCATTAAATTGATGGGTAGTGCCCATTACTGACAAGTAAAATGGTATAATATGTTTACATTTTCAGTATTTTCACCATATGCCATTAAATTGACGGGTGGTGCCCATAAGCGAAAAGTACAATGCTGTTTACATTTTTCAATATTTTCGCCATTTGCCATTAAATTGATCGGTGGTGCTTATAACCCACAACATCGGTGGTGCTATAACATAATGCAGATTTAAATAATTTAATTATTATTCTAAGAAATATAAAAATCCCAATTTGTTATATCGGATTAACGTGGCCAGACACGACACGACCGGCTGGAGTGGAGGGGGGGCCCAGGGCAAATGCATCTGGCGTTGAATATTCATCCCAGGGCCAGCCAGTGAATACGAAACTGCATTTTGTTATCTAGAATCATTTAAGCTTAAACTTGATTTGTCCTCTCTAAAAACCTGTTTCTCGGAATGTTCTAGTGGACGTTTAAATTTGATTACTTCAATGCGATTAGCAAATATACTTTATTGGGTGTAAAAGGATATTCTTGTTGACCTAATTAGTCGCCGTGACAATTTTAAATGCGTAAAACTAAATTTTTAGCTTTTAAGATTTTTATAGTAACGATTTTTGAATGTAATTACTTAACAATATAGAAAATACTAAAAGCATCTTGATGAAATCGGACTAAGCAATATATTAAATTTTCACCCCCTTTTCTTTGTCATCATTTTTATGCGTCTCTTTGATTACGAATAAATGTTTGATGTTAATGTACAGATCGACATAAGTATGTGATAGGTAGTAGTTTCAATTCTATTATAAATAAATTATTATAAACATGCGTGTGTCTGATATTTATTGTTCTTACAGTGAGTCCGAACATTCGTGGCGAACTTGTTCTGCGAACACAAAAATCAACAAACATTCTTAACGAACAATTTACTGACCATATGATTCACATTATAAAAGGTTAGCAACGAACAAACAAAAGTTCGAAAGAAGTTTGTTTGGCGAACATGTTCGGCCAGTGCGTACGCGGCTTTACATTTTAAACAAAAATCAAATAATAAAATCTTAAACATCCAGGTTTCAAATTAAAATTCAGGTTATAGACCAATGAGAGCTCGGCATTAGACAAAAGCAGTGTTGCAATAGAAATTAAAATTCATTTATGAAAAAGGTTCATAACCAGTTAATGGAGTGGAGAAGTAAAAGTGGTGTTAGTTCGTTTTCAGAGAATTTTTTCCATTACATATTTTAAAGAATTGGTTAAAGATAAGAAACCTAGTTCTTTTCTGTCTTACTATTCAATGATTAAATCTAGTCAGTATAAAACATCAAGTAAACATTTCAAAATAGACGATACATTATGATAATTTAGTCAAGTATAAAAAACATCTTCTATCTTTCAAACTAAACATGCAAAAAGTTTTTAATAAGTCAACTACAACTACAACGACAAAAATGTCAAAATTTGAATCATCTATCACATTTAATGTAGTCTGACTTCACAACTACACAACACCCTTTTCAGATCTCATTTCAAAAGCAACAATTTACTCTATACCTTTACCCCTGTAGATAAATAAATACATTATCCCTGACTTTAGGTCAAGGATAACAAAAACAAAGGAGGGTTATCTGTTTTATGCAAACTAACCGAAAAAACAGTAAAGTATTGTGACGATAAGTCACAATACTACTGACTACTAATATTCTAATTAACACACTATTCTACTACTACTACTATTCTAATTGACAATACTATTTTAAAGTAGTGACTTATCGTCACAGTATACTGCCTTGAATGAAATTTTATTCATAGTTATATTTAATCTTACATTTTATATTCCTTAACTGGATGTAACATGTGCTTTGCCTCGGAATTTTATCTACAAAAATATTTTAATTTCAAACAATAATAATGCTAGTTTATTCACACCTCTCACTTCTTTGCGGCATAAATTGTTTGCCTCACTCACTTGGCTCAGTGTGCAGTCCCTTTTAAAACATAGGAAATATAATAAGTGGTAATACTGATAAACAATTTTTCAGTGCTGCATTAATTTGTTTTTATGTCGAGCTATATAGACGAAGTAATCATTTGTCCAATCTGTGTTTATGAGAATAGCATGAAACCTAGAAATCTAGTAGAGAGCAGCCCTGTTATAAGATAAATCTAGTTAATCATTGATACTTTTCTTTATTCGTTCAAATTTAAGTTAATATTTATAGTGATTTTTTACGTGATGGAGTAGCACATTCAAATACAAACATTAAAACATTTCCGTTTATGTTACAGTATAAGTAGGATAGTCAATTGCTTTTTAACGTATCATAAGAGCAACCACACTCTTGCATCTACATAACTAACATGTACTAGAGCAATCTAGGGGCTAACAGTGACAGTAACAGCCCACTTATACATCAACGGTAACACATGACCGCGCTTGAGTATTCATGCACCGTGGATAACGATCTCCCACCAAACTATATGATAAACACTCACTGGATTAACGGTTACTGTTAATGAAGACTGTTTAGCAATTAAGGTTTTTCAATGAATACATAATCTAATTTCAAAGAGAACTCATTATCCAAATATTTATTAATAACTTTTATGATTGTGAGATTACTTAAAATCTATTTTACCCTAATTTCGTTAAAACAATAAATGTTTTTGAGTATAAAAAGTAGGAAAATATAAAAACGAAAAGTGTGAAGCCAAGCTAAAGCATAATTGAATTTTGTATTTTTTCTTTCATTATGTTATCTTTTGTCTTTTAAAACCTCAAACAATGATAACGATTGAGCAGCCCAAGAAGTATCAATTATCACTCACGATCCTGAGGTCATATATTCAACCGAACAGAGTAGGTCCTGGCCTTATTGGGGAGCCCAAGAAGTATCAGTAGTCATTCACGATCTTGAAGTCGTATATTCAAACCACGAGGGTTGGTCCTGGACCTATAGGGCAGCCCAAGAGGTATCAATAATCACTCACGATTCTGAGGTCGTCTATTCAATCCACGAGCTTTGGTCGTGGATCTGTTGCCTTATGGTATTGGACTATTAATTAATTATGTAATCTAACAACAGGCTTACGTTAGATAGTAACAAGACAGGTTGTGGACTATTTCCTATCGACACCTTACCAAGATAATTCCACAAAAAAAAAGAAAAGAGTTTCATAATCGATTTTAAGAGACAATGCACATTATAAAGTTAAATAAATCAAAGAAACGTTTATTATACAATTCGTCAGGAAAATACATATCTTATGAGGAAAATGTACACTTAAGCCTGCAATTAAGGCGCGTCTAAAATCGTGTGCAAGTCCCCCAGGGATTATATACTTAACCGGTGATGTAATAATTTAATTAAGAGGTTACCTCGGGGCCTCTGTGCTAGAGTTTCTCATTATTCGGGCTGTGGCTGTGATGAGTTCTGCCAGCATGCCAGTGATATTGTTTAGTGTTAAACATTGAAGTTACATCTAATTCGATCGCCTACATCAAAGCATCTGCATTCCTATATTCAATACCAGCAGTGATAAGATTAGAAATTTTAAATTAGGATTGAGGTTTAAGGTTTAACAGTCTCAGATTGGCATTTAAAAATTTGTCAAATATTGAAATCAAATTTTTTTTAATATTACTTAAAATCCTGTTACTTTTATAACATTCATATTGTAAAATGAATTGATTTACTTATAATTTATTTATTTTTACCATAAATTTCAAAAATATCTGACACACTTTAGCAACTTGAAACTTCGTCAATTTGAGTGATATGTTATAGGCTACCCTGAGAGCATTGGAACACTGAATATCCAGCAAAATATTGACAAAATAATACCAGTTTATGCAGAACGTAAAATCGAAAAAATATAACAATACGATGTGGGTCCTATATAGGTTAGTTTTCCGCCTGTGTGCCTTTATATATAATTAAATCCACTAATATTATAAATTTGGAAGTAAGTTTGTTTCTTATGCCGCTGAGCGAAAACTATTAAACTTATCAAGCACAAATGTTGTGCGAAAAAAATTAAGATGATTACTTAAAACCAATTAAACAGGTGGCATTCCTTAATCAATATTTAACTATATGAAGAGGTGAGTGAGCGGTGTAAATTCATCTCGGGGCGAGGGAGCGAAAAATAAGATCTCGCTCTTTGACGCGAGCGAAGCCGT
>JAQYXR010000679.1:0-65379 GCA_030545055.2 Neoaliturus tenellus
ATTTTTACAAAATGAATGCAAACATGCAATCAAAGTGATGGTGTCATTGGTAGAGCTAAGACATATAGTACAATTAATCTCTGCATTTGATTTCGAATACTCCTTTGGAAGACTGTTTTTTACATAGTCTGAAATGTTGTGTTGTGATATGTAAATTTTAAAATCGATTTTGTTGCAAAATTTTATCAAATCATCATCACACAAATTCTGATACTTTGATACAGTCCGCCAACATAAGATGTCCTTAAAATTCTCAAGCAGTAGAGAATCCAATTTTTGAAATCGACTCAATAGGAGGCCAAAATGCTTTTTTACTGCTTCTGGAGTTATTTCTAAAATAGTATAAATGTAAATCATTTGATTAGGTGACAGAGTTTGATATTGTATCAGAAATGGCCATAAAATTTGTTGAAATGTTTCGAATCTACTTAACATGAAAGAAATGAAGTTTTCACTCAGCTTCTGATTAAAAATGAGTATGTAAGGATCAATTTTACGACAAAATTGTAATACAAGCCATTCGGGTACTTTTTGATGACATAGAAGTTTATTCCAGTTTATTCTTTCGCAGAACATAACTAAAATCACTTCGGAAAGAGTTTGATATTTTATCAGTAAATCAAAGTCCAATTTACTACAAAAAGTAATAATATTCTCTGTAGTCAACTGTTGATGTTTTGATATTTCATGAAAATCCAAAACTTCTTCGAATTGTAGCATGAAACTTTGAGTAAATTGTTCATTTCTGTACAAAGTTTTCCATGCATTCTGGGGAAACTGTACCAATTTCTCTTTCAAAATATCGATTTTGTTTTGCAAAAGGACTTGCGAACTTTTATCTGAGAGTTCATTTTCCAACAAAGCCAAGTACAATTTATAAAAATCTGTAATATTTCCAACTCTGTCAAAAAAATCTTGAATTTCCTCAATAGATGTTAATGTTTTAGTAATTTGCCAGATAATTTTCTTCCTAGAAATTGACGTAAATGTTTGAATATTTTTCCTTCTACAAATAATTTTTAACTCATTTAATGACAATCTTTCCCCCATGTTAACTTTTGACTTACCCAATAAAGTGGAGATAAGTATTCACAACCTGTAACACATCATACAAATGTTTAGTTTCAACTGACTGGATATCGTTGATATCCTGGTATTTGTAGGAAATTCAGTTTTAAAAATTACTTATTTAGAAAGTTTGAAATTTCTATGTGAATATATGAAAATACTGTTCTATTTCTTATTCATGTCCACTACAATTGGTCAGTGAAATAAAAGTAGAATAGTGGTTGAGGTTAAATGTGATAAAGTTTCTTCCGGTTGAAATTCCTTTTTTGAAAACATAGTCAAACAAGTTTTATATAAAAAATATATTAAATATACTATAATACAGATAAATATTAATGGAAAACTCTAAGATTGATATTATTATTTCTTTCATACTTTGCTAAATCTATATTTAGAACTTTAAAGTAATATTTGAAAAATTAAATATTTGAAATTTAATTTAAATATTTTGCTAAAACTAATAATTTACTTTAAAAAACACTAGAGCCTTGCATGCTAACACATCACATCAGAATTAAAACTACACTAACCTAATAACTTCGATGTTTGTCTAGTCATATATTGTTACATTTCAAATATTATTTTAAATTGTATTTTGAATTTGTCCAAATACTATTTGTAAATTCTAAATTTCCGAATGTGGCATATTTTTAAAATTAAAAATTCTCAAACATTCAACCTTATATCGGCTGTAAACAGCTTAAATTAGTCAGTTGTAAAAGAAACTTTCTTGTTAGTTAACTAATTCTGTATAGTGTTTGTGATTGACGAATTAAATAAGAATTTTTTTAAGTTAACTTTATAAATTTACACTTTCAGAATTTAACTTTGAAATAAACTGCAAAAGTAAACTCATTTAAAAATCGAAGTACCAGTTTCTAAATTGGAATTTAAAATTCTCAATTCGCAATTAATGAATTTTAAAATTGGAAAATTTAAAATTTTATAATTATTTACTTCAAGAAAACATGTTAACCACATGAAAAATTAAACTACACTGACTTAATAACCTCGATGTTTGTCTATTCATTGCATTGTTACATTTCAAATACTATTTTAAAATTTTATTCTAAATTTGTCCAAATACTATTTGTAAATTCTAAATTTCCGAATGTAAAATATTTTTAAAATTAAAATTCTCAAACACTCAACCTTATATCGGCTGTAAACAGCTTAAATTAGTCAGTTGTAAAAGAAACTTTCTTGTTAGTTAACTAATTATGTAGTGTTTGTGATTAACGAATTTAATGAGAAATTTTTTAAGTTTAAATCTTAATTGAACATTTTAAATTTACACTTTCAGAATTTAACTTTCAAATAAACTGCAAAGTCATTTGAAAATCAAAATAACAATTTGTTAATGGCATTTTAAATTTCTATCAAATGTCGTTTATTGTTTTGTTTATTCAGCAATAATTACTTCTGACAACACTGCACAGATTGTACTGTCTTTATGTATTATTACCTAACCAGTTAATTGAGGTTTGGGGAGAGACTCCACAGCACACAAAGGAAGATTCATTGGTAAGTAACTTTTCTATTTTAAAATTACATAAAATATTGTTGAAATTTGTGCACATTACTTTCATTAATTTATGGCTTAACAATAGAAATCTTACGTATACATTCTTATTGTAAATTTCTTTCAGTTTACACTACTGGTCCAAAACAGTAATTTTCACTCTCCTTTGGTCTAGTTTTCTCAATATTCCACTACTCAGGTTAAAATTTTACATTACTATGCCATTTTTTATTCATTGGTCCAGGACCGGAAATTTTGCACTACTATCCCTAAATCAAAATATATTGATTTGTTATTTCATTGTTTTACATTTTTTAACATTTTAGAATAAATTAAAGACTATAACAAAAATTATTTAACTTTTATTGAGATTAATCTAATGTAATCTCTAAAATTATGTTATACAGTATAATTAATTATTTATTTTTTGTTTGAAGATTATTTACTCCTAAACCAAATTGAATATTTCAAATGTACAATGCCCACAATTTACCAATGCAGAGATACTTGTTGATTGAAGGCACCAAGAAATGTTTTTGCTATGCAACAAAAATGCCATAAATCTCAGATAATTATTGTACTATACAATAATTTAGCCCATAATTTATGAATTTTTCTGTTATGAATATGTCTTATATGTTAACTACATGAAAGTTAAAACGAAACTAACCAAATATTAACGGCATTTGTATAGTCAGTAAATTTCAAATACTATTTTAAAATTGTATTTTGAATTTGTTCAAATATATTTTGTAAATTCTGGATTTACAAATGTAATACAATTTTAAAATTAAAAATTCTGAAACACTTAACTATATATTAACTGTGAACAGCTTAAATTATTCAGTTGTAAACTAATCATTCTTTGTATCTTAATTGTTAGTGAATTGAATTTGTATAGCATTCGTGATTGACATTTTTAGATTGTACTTTGAATTTATCAAAATGCAATTTTTTAGTTCTGGATTTGCAATTGTAAAAGTTTGCAATCTTAGAGTAGGTTTTTAATTTTTATAGAAAGGTTTTTTTTTTGTTATATAATCAGCAAACTTTTACACTATGTAAACTCTCATCAAATCTGTAATGTTAGTTCTACACACACAACATTTATCTAATAAGATTCCACATGGAACACAGGTCACACAATGTTGACATGGTAGAAATACTAAATATTTATCTCTTGTCCGACAAATAATACATTCTAAAATATTTGGATACCCTATTTCTAATTTAACATCTCTTAAACTAGTAGGATTGGTATCTTTTATCAAGTTACAAGCGTGACAAATATTATAGTTTTTTAGTTTTTAAAGTAAATCTAATATTCTCACTAGGTTTATGTATGGACAATCTTTTAATTTAAAGTAATGTTCTGTCCATGGATCTCCTTTACAGTTTTCCCAGTTATTAAGTCTTCCTCCACAACAAAAACATAAGACTTCATCATCTGGACCTAGATAGTAAAAACCCGCTTTAGCTAAAGTTTCTTTGTTGTTTATGGATAATTAGTTTTATCTACATAGTCAAAAGTTTTTAACCTATCTTCAAACTGCCCCATGTTTTTATCTACAACTGTATACTTGGATACAATCATGTTAATTAGAATGAGTTGACAACTAAAATGAAATTTATATTATTACCAAAATTTTTTAAACATTTATAAAATTTAACTAGTGAAATACAAATTCAGATAACTAGTGGTTAGTATTAACATTGGTTTATTGTTTTATGTTATTATAAATGGTTTAATGTATTTAAATTTAATTTAAATTTCCCACCACATAGTATTTCACATATGCATTTATTAATCCAGTTAAAAAATCACATAGTTTGTTTTATATGCAGGTCATATCCATGCCAAAAAACTTTTTAATTTGCCGGTTGATTTTAAAATTAGATAGCTTAAATAAAGAACTATATTAAAATTATTCATAAATAAGTATTTGAAAAATTTGAACTATTTTTTAAAACTGCAAAAACTTACCTAGAATTCAAGAAACACTACATCCTAACCACATGAAAAATTAAACTACACTAACCTGATAACTTCGATGTTTGTCTAGTCATTGCATTGTTAAATTTCAAATACTATTTTAAAATTTTATTTTAAATTTGTACAAATACTATTTGTAAATTCAAAATTTCCAAATGTAATATATTTTTAAAGTTAAAAATTCTCAAACACTCAACCTTATATCGGCTGTAAACAGCTTTAATTAGTCAGTTGTAAAAGAAACTTTCTTGTTAGTAAACTTATTCTGTATAGTGTTTGTGATTGACGAATTTAATGGCTATTAGAATATTTTTTTATAATTTCCATACATGTCCAGTTAGCAAATCAGCAAGTTAAACTGTTGAATAGCCTACATATTTTATGAGTATGGTATAAGTTAAAAAGTAATTTGCAATTTTACAATATTTAGCATTACATTATTTATTTAATCATGATTTAAAATAGCATATCTTGTTTAGAAAAACAAGCATCATAGAATACTTCAGCATTGCTGGACGAAATAAGCTTGACAAATATTAAGTAAAAAATAGCTAGTTAAACTATTTTTAGTTTAACAGTTAAATAACTGTTTTAGCAAAACAGTTTGTACGATTCAAACTTTAAGACCATAAGGGTTCCACGAAATCTGGCAGGATTAACTAAAGTAACTCTAGCCAATGTGTTTTGCTAAAAAATTCCAACTACATTTTTAGGTTAAGAGTTTTTATACGCCTTCGAATCGGAACAATCTACTCACACGTTATGAATGTGAAGCGTTCAGTATAGTTTTATTAGCAGGCGTTGACATATTCAGTTGGGAGGAAATATGTTTAGTTAAAATGAATTGTTTTTGAATTGTCTTGGATATTTTAATATTTAGAAAATACATTTAAAGTGAATAAAAATAATTTTGGTAACTCATGTTACAATAATTGAAGATAAATTTGTTAGCTATATTAAAAAAAAAATATTCAATTGTAATATTTTTACTGGTATTTCTACAACAATTTAGGTATAGCACTTTGTCAATTTACTAAAAATTGAAATAGTTTTACTAATTTAATAATACAGACTTATTTAAGCTCATTATTCTGATTGGAATTGTATTCATTTTGATGAAATGGAAATGTGTTTACTCATAAATTTACTCCACATACTTTTGTAGCAAATATTTCATGTATGATAATTGTAACAACACTAGGCATAGCCTAGAAAGAGATAACTACAATAGCACTCCCAGTATTTATATTCACAACCATTGGTTTTCTTTAAACATTTAATGAACTAGTATACGCGTTGCTTGAAATTAAGCAATTTATTTTTATACAATAAAAGTGTTACTTTTAGCTCTAAACCAATCCAATAATGTGAATATCTTTAATCGCCAATAACTACACTTATTTACAGCTGATTATTAACATATGTTTCAAATGCTTTATTCAGTCCCAATGTTATTTAAATAGGAAATTTTGAGATTTCAATGGTGGATAGCGCCTTTATTTTCAGTCCGATTTTCATCAGTTTTTGACAGAAACAACTAAAGACCAAGCCCTATCCAACGACACCGAAAACTTGAAAATGGTTGAAAATTGTAGGAGGAGTTCTCAAGACAAAAAAACCCTTAGCATATTTAAATAAGTATAGATTTACAACATAGGGTTACAAACTTGGAAGTTTTTAACTATTTTTTATTCTGTTTTTAAATGTTTACTCCTAAACCAAATTGAATATTTTAAATGTACAATGCCCACAATTTACCAATGCAGAGATACTTGTTGATTGAAGGCACCAAGAAATGTTTTTGCTATGCAACAAAAATGCCACAATTCTCAGATAATTATTGTACTATACAATAATTTAGCCATAATTTATGAATTTTCTGTTATGAATATGTCTTATATGATAACTACCATGAAAGTTAAAACGAAACTAACCGAATATCAACGGCATTTGTATAGTCAGTAAATTTCAAATACTATTTTAAAATTGTATTTTGAATTTGTCCAAATATAATTTGTAAATTCTGGATTTACAAATGTAATACAATTTTAAAGTTAAAATTCTCAACACTTAACTATATATTAACTGTGAAAAGCTTAAATTATTCAGTTTGTAAACTAATCATTCTTTGTATCTTAATTGTTAGTGAATTGAATTTGTATAGCATTCGTGATTGACATTTTTAGATTGTACTTTGAATTTATCAAAATGCAATTTCTTAGTTCTGGATTTGCAATTGTAAAAGTTTGCAATCTTAGAGTAGGTTTTTAATTTTTATAGAAAGGTTTTTTTTTGTTATATAATCAGCAAACTTTTACACTATGTAAACTCTCATCAAATCTGTAATGTTAGTTCTACACACACAACATTTATCTAATAAGATTCCACATGGAACACAGGTCACACAATGTTGACATGGTAGAAATACTAAATATTTATCTCTTGTCCGACAATAATACATTCTAAAATATTTGGATACCCTATTTCTAATTTAACATCTCTTAAACTAGTAGGATTGGTATCTTTTATCAAGTTACAAGCGTGACAAATATTATAGTTTTTAGTTTTTAAAGTAAAATCTAATATTCTCACTAGGTTTATGTATGGACAATCTTTTAATTTAAAGTAATGTTCTGTCCATGGATCTCCTTTACAGTTTTCCCCAGTTATTAAGTCTTCCTCCACAACAAAAACATAAGACTTCATCATCTGGACCTAGATAGTAAAAACCCGCTTTAGCTAAAGTTTCTTTGTTGTTTATGGATAATTAGTTTTATCTACATAGTCAAAAGTTTTTCATCTTCAAACTGCCCCATGTTTTTATCTACAACTGTATACTTGGATACAATCATGTTGATTAGAATGAGTTGACAACTAAAATGAAATTTATATTATTACCAAAATTTTTTAAACATTTATAAAATTTAACTAGTGAAATACAATTCAGATAACTAGTGGTTAGTATTAACATTGGTTTATTGTTTTATGTTATTATAAATGGTTTAATGTATTTAAATTTAATTTAAATTTCCCACCACATAGTATTTCACATATGCATTTATTAATCCAGTTAAAAAATCACATAGTTTGTTTTATATGCAGGTCATATCCATGCCAAAAAACTTTTTAATTTGCGGTTGATTTTAAAATTAGATAGCTCAAATAAAGAACTATATTAAAATTATTCATAAATAAGTATTTGAAAAATTTGAACTATTTTTTAAAACTGCAAAAACTTACCTAGAATTCAAGAAACACTACATCCTAACCACATGAAAAATTAAACTACACTAACCTGATAACTTCGATGTTTGTCTAGTCATTGCATTGTTAAATTTCAAATACTATTTTAAAATTTTATTTTAAATTTGTACAAATACTATTTGTAAATTCAAAATTTCCAAATGTAATATATTTTTAAAGTTAAAAATTCTCAAACACTCAACCTTATATCGGCTGTAAACAGCTTTAATTAGTCAGTTGTAAAAGAAACTTTCTTGTTAGTAAACTTATTCTGTATAGTGTTTGTGATTGACGAATTTAATGGCTATTAGAATATTTTTTTATAATTTCCATACATGTCCAGTTAGCAAATCAGCAAGTTAAACTGTTGAATAGCCTACATATTTTATGAGTATGGTATAAGTTAAAAAGTAATTTGCAATTTTACAATATTTAGCATTACATTATTTATTTAATCATGATTTAAAATAGCATATCTTGTTTAGAAAAACAAGCATCATAGAATACTTCAGCATTGCTGGACGAAATAAGCTTGACAAATATTAAGTAAAAAATAGCTAGTTAAACTATTTTTAGTTTAACAGTTAAATAACTGTTTTAGCAAAACAGTTTGTGCGATTCAAACTTTAAGACCATAAGGGTTCCACGAAATCTGGCAGGATTAACTAAAAGTAACTCTAGCCAATGTGTTTTGCTAAAAAATTCCAACTACATTTTTAGGTTAAGAGTTTTTATACGCCTTCGAATCGGAACAATCTACTCACACGTTATGAATGTGAAGCGTTCAGTATAGTTTTATTAGCAGGCGTTGACATATTCAGTTGGGAGGAAATATGTTTAGTTAAAATGAATTGTTTTTGAATTGTCTTGGATATTTTAATATTTAGAAAATACATTTAAGTGAATAAAAATAATTTTGGTAACTCATGTTACAATAATTGAAGATAAATTTGTTAGCTATATTAAAAAAAATATATTCAATTGTAATATTTTTACTGGTATTTCTACAACAATTTAGGTATAGCACTTTGTCAATTTACTAAAAATTGAAAATAGTTTTACTAATTTAATAACACAGACTTATTTAAGCTCATTATTCTGATTGGAATTGTATTCATTTGATGAAATGGAAATGTGTTTACTCATAAATTTACTCCACATACTTTTGTAGAAAATATTTCATGTAGGATAATTGTAACAACACTAGGCATAGCTAGAAAGATATAACTACAATAGCACTCCCAGTATTTATATTCACAACCATTGGTTTTCTTAAAAACATTTAATGAACTAGTATACGCGTTGCTTGAAATTAAGCAATTTATTTTTATACAATAAAAGTGTTACTTTAGCTCTAAACCAATCCAATAATGTGAATATCTTCAATCGCCAATAACTACACTTATTTACAGCTGATTATTAACATATGTTTCAAATGCTTTATTCAGTCCCAATGTTATTTAAATAGAAATTTTGAGATTTCAATGGTGGATAGTGCCTTTATTTTCAGTCCGATTTTTATCAGTTTTTGACAGAAACAACTAAAGACCAAGCCCTATCCAACGACACCGAAAACTTGAAAATTGGTTGAAAATTGTAGGAGGAGTTCTCAAGACAAAAAACCCTTAGCATATTAAATAAGTATAGATTTACAAACATAGGGGTTACAAACTTGGAAGTTTTTAACTATTTTTTATTCTGTTTTTAAATGTTTACTCCTAAACCAAATTGAATATTTTAAATGTACAATGCCCACAATTTACCAATGCAGAGATACTTGTTAATTGAAAGCACCAAGAAATGTTTTTGCTATGCAACAAAAATTCCACAATTCTCAGATAATTATTGTACTATACAATAATTTAGCCCATAATTTATGAATTTTTCTGTTATGAATATGTCTTATATGATAACTACATGAAAGTTAAAACGAAACTAACCGAATATCAACGGCATTTGTATAGTCAGTAAATTTCAAATACTATTTTAAAATTGTATTTTGAATTTGTCCAAATATAATTTGTAAATTCTGGATTTACAAATGTAATACAATTTTAAAGTTAAAAATTCTCAACACTTAAACTATATATTAACTGTGAAAAGCTTAAATTATTCAGTTGTAAACTAATCATTCTTTGTATCTTAATTGTTAGTGAATTGAATTTGTATAGCATTCGTGATTGACATTTTTAGATTGACTTTGAATTTATCAAAATGCAATTTCTTAGTTCTGGATTTGCAATTGTAAAAGTTTGCATCTTAGAGTAGGTTTTTAATTTTTATAGAAAGGTTTTTTTGTTATATAATCAACAAACTTTTACACTATGTAAACTCTCATCAAATCTGTAATGTTAGTTCTACACACACAACATTTATCTAATAAGATTCCACATGGAACACAGGTCACACAATGTTGACATGGTAGAAATACTAAATATTTATCTCTTGTCCGACAAATAATACATTCTAAAATATTTGGATACCCTATTTCTAATTTAACATCTCTTAAACTAGTAGGATTGGTATCTTTTATCAAGTTACAAGCATGACATAAGACTTCATCATCTGGACCTAGATAGTAAAAACCCGCTTTAGCTAAAGTTTCTTTGTTGTTTATGGATAATTAGTTTTATCTACATAGTCAAAAGTTTTTAACGTATCTTCAAACTGCCCCATGTTTTTATCTACAACTGTATACTTGGATACAATCATGTTGATTAGAATGAGTTGACAACTAAAATGAAATTTATATTATTACCAAAATTTTTTAAACATTTATAAAATTTAACTAGTGAAATACAAATTCAGATAACTAGTGGTTAGTATTTAAACATTGGTTTATTGTTTTATGTTATTATAAATGGTTTAATTTATTTAAATTTAATTTAAATTTCCCACCACATAGTATTTCACATATGCATTTATTAATCCAGTTAAAAAATCACATAGTTTGTTTTATACGCAGGTCATATCCATGCCAAAAAACTTTTTAATTTGCCGGTTGATTTTAAAATTAGATAGCTTAAATAAAGAACTATATTAAAATTACTCATAAATAAGTATTTGAAAAATTTGAACTATTTTTTAAAACTGCAAAAACTTACCTAGAATTCAAGAAACACTACATCCTAACCACATGAAAAATTAAACTACACTAACCTGATAACTTCGATGTTTGTCTAGTCATTGCATTGTTAAATTTCAAATACTATTTTAAAATTTTATTTTAAATTTGTACAAATACTATTTGTAAATTCAAAATTTCCAAATGTAACATATTTTTAAAATTAAAAATTCTCAAACACTCAACCTTATATCGGCTGTAAACAGCTTTAATTAGTCAGTTGTAAAAGAAACTTTCTTGTTAGTAAACTTATTCTGTATAGTGTTTGTGATTGACGAATTTAATGGCTATTAGA
Source organism: Neoaliturus tenellus (assembly GCA_030545055.2). Lineage (NCBI taxonomy): Eukaryota > Metazoa > Arthropoda > Insecta > Hemiptera > Cicadellidae > Neoaliturus > Neoaliturus tenellus. Next base: position 11,246 of record JAQYXR010000679.1, read on the forward strand.
ATATTTTTTTATGATTTCCATACATGTCCAGTTAGCAAATCAGCAAGTTAAACTGTTGAATAGCCTACATATTTTATGAGTATGGTATAAGTTAAAAAGTAATTTGCAATTTTACAATATTTAGCATTACATTATTTATTTAATCATGATTTAAAATAGCATATCTTGTTTAGAAAAACAAGCATCATAGAATACTTCAGCATTGCTGGACGAAATAAGCTTGACAAATATTAAGTAAAAAATAGCTAGTTAAACTATTTTTAGTTTAACAGTTAAATAACTGTTTTAGCAAAACAGTTTGTACGATTCAAACTTTAAGACCATAAGGGTTCCACGAAATCTGGCAGGATTAACTAAAAGTAACTCTAGCCAATGTGTTTTGCTAAAAAATTCCAACTACATTTTTAGGTTAAGAGTTTTTATACGCCTTCGAATCGGAACAATCTACTCACATGTTATGAATGTGAAGCGTTCAGTATAGTTTTATTAGCAGGCGTTGACATATTCAGTTGGGAGGAAATATGTTTAGTTAAAATGAATTGTTTTTGAATTGTCTTGGATATTTTAATATTTAGAAAATACATTTAAAGTGAATAAAAATAATTTTGGTAACTCATGTTACAATAATTGAAGATAAATTTGTTAGCTATATTAAAAAAAATATATTCAATTGTAATATTTTTACTGGTATTTCTACAACAATTTAGGTATAGCACTTTGTCAATTTACTAAAAATTGAAAATAGTTTTACTAATTTAATAACACAGACTTATTTAAGCTCATTATTCTGATTGGAATTGAGTAGTTAGATTTGGCCACTTCTGGCACAGGCCAGCTGCCCCGGAAGCCACGTGCCGGGGCACATAGCTTCCGGTCGTATATTAAATGAGGGGAGGTATGCATAAATTAAAAGTTAGTTCAAAACTGAAATTCAACAGTTGAACAAAAGTAGAAGTTAGTTGAAAAGGAGAGGGGATAATTGCTTCAAGGTCATCCGGAGGAAGTTTTAAAAAAGACTGAACTTCTAAGAGTTCAGTTTAACGGCGATCGTCGTACAGGTCAGTCGAAACCGACGAGCGACCGAAGAATAGCTTCAAGATCATTCCTCGCCGTCGAAGACACATCCGAAACTTGGACAGGGTCCTGTGGATTCGGTGAAGGCGAAGTTCTCGGAGGATTCTCCCTCGGGTGGGTAGTAGACGATATTTCGTGAACTTGTACTTGTTCTTGGTTTGTATCCATCTTCTTGTAGTGTGTAATTTAGAGCGGAGTAGTTGTCGGTCGAAGGGCGTATAGAAGAATGAAACAGGAATTGTCGTGAGCGCACTTATATAAAGAAGGGTGGGGGTAAAATATGAAAACCTGCTGAACACAGTCGATAGGTGTAACAAGTTCGAAGTTGTGGAAACGTAACATCGAACGCAAAATGTTGTGAATAACATTATCATCAACGTGAACCTGCGAAGTTCTAACAGAGTATAACGGGTTAAAACTTAATTTCTTCCTCACTTTTGTTAAATTTGTTTTAGTCTTTGAAACCGATGGTTTGTAATTATTTCGTAATATATGTTGTGTCCGCAAAAGTTTCAATTTCAAACACTGCGTATCCATCACAAGAAGTATGTCAGACGTGTAGAAGTGAGAACAAGACAGATGAATGAGATATAACGTCGAACACGCGAAGGTGATTCAAACAGGACGACATGTGCTAATGTAAATGAAACTCCAGGTTAGTAGCAATTAGACTTGTATAATGAAGTTGGCGAAACGTATATGTAATGAGTAGGAAGGATGCGAACAACTCAAATGCGAGTTAATTAATGGTCGCGGCGCGATGAACAATCTCCTATTTATAACGGCTATCGCGTGGGAAGATCAGTTCCGCATGAGCGTCCAAGTGGAACCTCCCGTGTTCACTCAAGCGGAACCCCCCCCCCCCGTGACTAATCAAGCGGAACCCCCCCCCCCCGTGACTAATCAAGCGGAACCCCCCCCCCCCATAAAAAATGGAGATTAAATCCCCCCCCCCCGTGTTCACTCAAGCGGAACCCCGCCGGGTCGATGATCGGTCAATGGCCGGTCACGACCGGTTGCTAACCCCATCTAATTACCACACTTCACATCCCATGCCAGCCATCAACTACTATTGTTTGAATGAAACAGAATTAAACATGGCAGCCACCATGGAAAATTCTAACCTCAAACCTTGGTTTTACGTCACTGCGCATGCGCCGCTCCCACTCTTTCGTTTCATTTTTATGCTGCTATAACTTGTACTGGAGTGAGCCAACTTCACGCTACGGCGCCTAGTCCAGTATTACTCACTTTAGCGCTACTGCGAATGCGCCTAGTCTGTATTACTCACTTTAGCGCTGCTGCGAATGCAACGAGTTCTCCGGATCGGAATCACTCCTCGCTATTGCGCATGCGCCTAGTCCTGTATTACTCAATTTAGCTCTACTGTGCACGGAAAGTTCTAACCTCAAACCTTGGATTTTACGTCGCTGCGCATGCGTCACCCCCACTCCTTCGTTTCATTTTTACACTGCTGCGAACTGGAGTGGATTTAAGACCGTACTGGAGTAAAACAATTCCCCCACCACTGCATTAATTACCCCCACCACTCGAAAACCCGAGGATCGATACGAGCCCGATTTTCGCGTCAGTCGTCAACGAGTTTTCATAGCGAAAAGTCGTTGGCGACTCGGTAAGAGGTTCAAATATATAGTAGGCCTATATATATTTGAACTTCTTATACTACGTTGCGTTCTTTAATGCAATGTGGTATGTGTGTGTGTGTGTGTTAATATTAGTTGTAAGTTGCACTTAATTTAAGAATTAATTTGCGCATTGCGATGTTAGTTATAAGTTGTGTTTAGCGTTAAGGTGTATTAATTTTAAGAATAATGATGGTATTTGGTTGTGTTGAATTATTTGATATTTAATAATGATGTGTTGTTAGTTTTAAGTGTTGGTATTAATAATTAATGTTGTTGTTTTGCCTTTCAGCTAGATGATAGGGGGTAGATTAACTGTAAATTCAGAAGTTCTGTTGAACTTCACTTAGAAGGGGTGGGACATCCGCACTAGCGGACTAGGTTTTTGAATTTTGTTTAGGAATATGATGGGTGGGATTAGCTTGGGTGGGTGTTAGAGTTGCGTGTCTGCATCAGCTGTTCCAGTTTCCCTTGTAATTAGTGGTTACGCTTTAATGCGGGCCGGGACGTTACGCTTTGATGCGGACGGACCAAACAAAATTGCGTCGATGTCCCTCGCAGAACGCAACTAGTGGGTTGGGAGTGGGAACCGTTAGGCAAACAGGGTGGTGGGAACAGTTACTACTGTTCCCATCACCTTGGTTCATTATAAGTCTTGAATGACCTTGACCCACTTTTGGAAGGGTCAATGACCCCCCCCCCCCCCGAAAAAATGGAGTCGATTTGCCCCCCCCCCCAAAATGGAGTCGATTTGCCCCCCCCCCCCCCCGCCCCCCCCCTCCATCTATCTTTCCCCTTCCATCTCCCCTTCCACCTCCCCTTCCACCTCCCGGGTCCAATGACCGGTCACGGCTTGTCGCTAACCTTTCTCTCATTAGCATACCGTTATAAAAGACGCGACGACCACGGCTAGAGTTTCATTCTGATTCCAGACGTTACTCTGATTCCAGACGTTACGCTGCAAACAGAACTACCACGATGTCATCCCTGCCGACTACAACTTCCACTACAACCCGCTCTTCTATTACAAGTTCAACTTCTACTTCTACTACGGCTTCGACTCCAGTCAAGAAAACTCTTCGATTGAAAAATGCTCCCGACTGGTATAAGAAGCAACAAGACTCGAAACCTTCAACTTCTGGAGCTCTTCTTCCACTCACTATGACTACTATACTTGGCAGCATATTTTCACCGCCTCTATCTTCAAACGACTCCACACCATCTCAACAACAATCACCGCCGCCATCAAACAACATGCCGCCGCCACAAACAGTTCATCGTTTTAATACCACTTCATTTGAAGCTTTTGTTCATGAACTAAGTACACCTATCACTCCACTGTCACCAATACCTCCTACTCCACCACTTATTATGCATAAAGACCACGCCTATCCAAAAAATAAATCCTTTAATCCTGCTCCTAAACCTGCACCTAAACCTGCTCCTTCAGAGCGCTTTCAATTATTAAAAGAAGAGCGTCGTAGGGCATTTAGCCGTCCCACTACTTGCCCTGAAGTGCTCACTAGGGGAATTAAGAAAGGATCAGCTTGTGGGAGGAAATGTGTTAAGAACGAACATTTCTGCCGTGTACATGTTGTGAAACATCTTTCCGAACCACAACTGACAGAAACCCCCACTGTTGAATACCAATCCGAAATTATTGCTGTGAAAGGAAATAGGATTAAGAGAGGTTGTCTATATTTTTTTGAAAGTGTTATTGACAACGAACACATTTTAGCAAATTGTAACGGCAAAAAATATAATATTAAAGTTATTGAATCCTTGCGTAAAGAAAAATCTGTTTATGAGTTAGACTCTAAAGACTATCTCCTCAGGCATAAAATGGATGGTATTACAAGGTGGGGGCGTACAAAGTAAATTCACATAGATTTTCCAAATTTTGCTAAAAATAATGGGGGAGAAACACAATGCGTTATAGCGTTGTGTTTCTCCCCCATTATTTTTTAACACTCTAAGTCTCGTGACCTACTTTTCAGAGGTCGTTGTACAGTTATATGACCGCTCTGACTTGCATAGCCAGTGTAGCTTCATATAGCGTGCAAAGAATGGTTCCTAATGAAATCTCATCAGCATTCAAAGACAGAGACTGTTGTTTCGCAAGTTAATTAGTCTTGAAATAATGAAGTAGGAAACGTATATATAATGAGTAGGAAAGATATGAACACGGCAAATGCGAGTTAATTAGTGGTCGCGGCGCGATGAACATTTGTCTTCATTATCACGCAACGACTATCTCGTGAGAAGATCAGTTCCGCATGAGCACCCAAGTGGAACCCCCCCCCCCCCCTGTTCACTCAAGCGGAACCCCCCCCCCCGAGACTTAAAAATGGCTATAACTCGATAATGGTTTGATCGATTACGACAAGCGATACATCATTGAAAAGGTCTATGTAAGACGAACATTTTAGTAAAAGAAGAATTTGGTTATCTTATTTTAGTCAAAAGTTATGCAAATTATTTAAAATAAATATCCCTTCTCCTTCCTTTCCCCCCACCTCCCGGGTCAATAATTGGTCACGACCATCTCTTACCCCTCTCATTAGCATATCGTTATAAAAGCGAAGCAAGCATTGTTCACTCCTTCATTCTGCTTTCACGCGCCACACTTGTTGTTTCGTCTCTGCCGTTATTATTTGCTTTAAAAATGCTTCCTCACCATAGTGAAAACTTCAATCCTTCCGAAATTGCTGATGTTTTCCAACAGCCTGAAGAAGATGTGATAGATTATTATGATAGTAGCAGTGACAATGAAAATGATAGTAGCAGTGACAGTGAAGATGAAGATGTAATTGAACTTGATGAACAAATGAGACCAATCTACATCGATGAACAATTTCCTTTTGATACAATAGAAAGATTTATTACGGAAGCACACAAATGGCTAAATTTAGGATTCAATGTTATAATTGGTTCAGCTATTGTGTATAATGACAGTAGGTTCTTCTGTGTAACACCAAATACTAGAGAACGTATGTTGACTTGGCAGGATGATGTTATGAAGTGTTATGAGCTCGAAGTTAGCATTGGTGGCTACTTTGTCGCACAAGTGGTCTAATAACCACATTACCCTTCCCTCACCCCCACCCTATCCCCTCCCAATCCTTATTCCTTCCCCTTCCCCATTTTTAAAACTAATAAAAGGCGGACTATGAACCTCCAGGTTTTTAGTCTGTACTTGCACCGTCAAGATGAGTACTAGACTTGATGGTTTTATAGCCAATGATATTAATATATGGAGTTTGATAACAAACTTGCGTATTAAAATTGAAGAAACAATTATGGCAAACAATGGGATAGGAGTTATTGTTATTGTTTCATTACTAAGACATATTGATTTTTTGTATGATATAAAAGTAACAATCAACAATATTAATGAACTATTTCCCTGGACAATATTTATTCGTGATGAAGTTGAAAAGCAGAAAATTATAGTAGATGTGCTAGCAATGAAATATAACCTAGATAGAGAAGAATAGCTACAGAATCCTCTCCCCACCTTCCTTCACGTTGTGCAAAAAAAGTGGGGGTAGAAGTATATAAGACTAAGTAAGCGATACATAGTTTGTTATTCGAGGTAAAAGAAGTGGTGAACAAATATGTTGTCTAAAGATACTCCATTTGTTAATTATTTTGAAGTTAAAAATGTTTATATTAATACAAATGAAATGGAAGAAGACAATATAGAGGAAAATTATAACGAAACTGATAATGATTCCACGATGGAAGAAGAAATGGTACAGTTTGAACAAGAACTTTTTGAAGAAATGATAAACGATAGTGACGAAGATATAGTTAAGGAAGCTATTGATACATTTATATTAGATTCATCGTTGGATTCACCCATATCACCTTTATTGTCTTCTGAATCCGAATCCGAATTGGACTAAGGTAGTTCCCCCACTTTATTATTCAAACAAGTCTTATAAATTGAGAGTTTTGTCATTAGTAAGTCAGCATTTGTTGGAGCTACATGTATGGTTAATAATGTCTCCTAGAGATAATTCTTTTATACAATTAATTGAAATTGTGAGACAACGAAATATTACGTTAGTTCAAGAAGAAGATGAAGTTGAAACAACCGACACAATACAAAATCCTGTAGAAGAAGCGATGGAAGTAACAGAAATTGATCAAGAACCTTCAATGATGGAAATGGTTGAAACACAAAATGAATCTCAAGATGTGGAAGAAACTGTTTCATATTCAGTTTTTTGGGAATTTGCGTCAAATATATTTGTTGTAATTCAAATTGAAGCTATTAATTCTGAAGAAGTGGTGGGGGAAAATTCTCCCCACCACTAGCTTAAAGTTGGTGGGGGAATGTTCATAAATGTGTTGGTTATTTGCGTAGAAGCTTATTCGTCAGGAAACTGTCGACTAAAAATGTTCAATCCTAACGCACCTACAGAACCTTCTTCGAGTAACTGTCTAGTAAAAACGTTTCGTGCTGTACCTTTTGAACCTTCGTACTATAAAATGATAGGTATTCATGAGATTGCAATCAATGATCAAAAACTGTTCAAAATATTCTGTTCTCGACTTGATAGAACCTTACGTTTACCACCAAATACGTTCACCTACAGGCTACCTCTGATAGACAAAGATGATGTAAGCAAAATACCAATGATTCAAGTGAAATTTCTGGAAGATGGAATTCTTGTTAATTTAAGAGAAGTATATCATAATGACTATTCGAAAAGAATAGCTTTCAACTTTCTTAAGGAAAATATAGGACGTGAAATATACCAGTATCCAGAACCATTTTACAGATACCTTTTTGAAAATGGAGCAAGTGTAACGGTGGAAATAAGTATTAAATTAATGTAATTCTCCCCACCACTAGCCTAAAATTGGAGGGGGGAGTGCATAAATGTGTTGGTTTTCTGCGTAGAAGCTTATTCTTCGAGATATCGTTGACCAAAATGTTTCGTCATATTCCTTGTGATCGAACTTCTTTGTTAAGGGAGAATCAAAGATTGAAAAGACTAGAAAAGGAAAAACAAGACCGACAAGATATGAACATGGAGTTCAATCGACTACAATTTCAAATACCTGGAATTGCAATGGGAGCACCAAAATTGAAAACCCTACACTGGGCTGGAAGTTACATCAAGTATTTAAAACTACAAATTGAAGCAAGAGATTTAAAATTGAAGAAAGTGGAAATGGAAAATCGAGAAATGAAGAAACTAATATCACACATGTCTGGTAATACTACAGTTCAAAAAGGTGAAGAAGAAGGAAAAGAAATATTAGGAATCTAAATTATCAACAATCTTCTTAGAGAATGGGGAATAGATCACTTTGTGGTAATGGAATAACATGCCACTTAGTGATCTATTCCCAGTTCTCGCTTGATATACAATGACCTTGACCTATATAAAAGTGGTGGGGGGAAAATCATATAAGAAAGAGGTTTTAGATGTAACTATCAGTATAAGTCTAACACGATGGATAGGTTGTTGGTTCTGTGTTTACAAGAAATTATCAATAATGGGTTTCTTTACCATTATATTATGAGATCAAATGAGTGTAAAATACCTAAAGCAATTCGTGAAATGCTCATTGAATTTAAAAGAGACAATTATGGATTTGCTATCTATCTTGCTTATACTTTTAAAGATGGTACAAAAATGTGTCATGATTGTGGAAAAGCGTCTGTTTTAGATTTTGAACAATTCCAAGATGATGGAGGTAGGTTAGTTCATCTTGTAAAAGGTCAAATAATGAAATTCGAAACATGTAATAACACCTGCGACATTTGTGCACAGTGTTTGTTTGAATTTATTAAGTATCGTGCATTCAAACCATAATACCCCTTCCACATATAAAGGAGAGGGGGAAAAAGAGTGGGGGGTTATAACTAGGTGGGGGAACGTGTATAAATGCAGGTTGTTTGAAGAGAGTTTTATTATTGTTGCGGCATTGTAAGAAACATCATGGAATTCGAAGTGCGTCATTTCAAGATTAAATATGAAGAGTGGACCTCTGTTGCAAATTTCATATCATCGAAAGAAGAAGAAAACAAGTTAATGCAAGTTTATTGTTACATAGAAAATGAGGAAAGCCATCACAAGGTGATGAGCTATCTAAACAGACCGAATGTATCGTCGAGGAGTCCTGAATTTGTCAAATACTTGAAAGAGGAAGACGCAGATGTCATATTGGAAGTATGGTATAAAATTTGAAATGTGGAAAAACAAGTATAAATAATTATGGTGGGGGGGGGGGAAGAATTTATAAGTCGGTGGTGGGGGAAATGTGATAAAAGAAGTAAAACTTAAAAAAAGAGTTCACTCTGTACGACAACAGTGAAAGATGACTGATCCTTCTGCAACACCAGTATTTTCAACTACAGATTGCCACCAAAACTTAGAACCGAAGATGTATTGCAATACTCCAACAACAAATTATTATCAAGCTCAACGGCCGCAAGTATCTCATTGTACTTCAACATCAGTGTTAAAAATGTCAAAACCATATCCAGATTGTATGTACGAGCCAATAACACCATCTTCGGCAAGACTAAGGAAAAACCTAAAAATGAGAGAAAGGTGCAAGAAAGAAAAGATAGAATTTGCAAAATTGCAACTAATAGTGCCTTCCATTCAAGTTGGATGTAGCAGACTGAAAACTTTAGAAAAAACTAACGCATATTTGTTACAATTGTTGGAAACTATTGAAGATTTGAAGAAGAAAAATGGACATTCTACCAAGTAATATTCAAACACTCATTCCCCCAGAAAAACCAAAAAAAAAGATAAAAATAACAAAAACCCAAAAAAATTAGATGTAGAATAGAGAGCGAGGAATAGATCACTTTGTGGTAATGGACTAACATGCCACTTAGTGCTCTATTCCTCGTTCTCGCGTTAATACCATATGACCTTGACCTATATTAGTAGGGTGGGGGAAACTGAAAGTGGTGGGGGAAAGTGTATAAAAGACGAGTGTACTATAGTCGAATTATTCTGAAAGCGAACTTGTCACGAGTATGGACTTGACTACAAGTAAAGACAATAAGAAACAAAGGCTTCGGGAAATGGCTAAGGCAAGAGAGTCTAGAATAAAGTTTAAGTTTTACAGACTACAGAGATTGATTCCTGGTGTTATGTTAGGTGAAATACGAACAAGAACGGTGGATAAAGCAGCTGATTACATTAATGAGTTACATACAGAACTAATGATAAAACAAGCAAAAATAGAAGAATTGGAACAAATAATAAGACGACACATTGAAATTTCAAACAGTCAACCAATAAACTATGTAACAAAAGATTCAAATTAAACAAAAAAAAAGGAAATGGATTTGGACTTTGGTTATTGATTGAACACTTCTTAGAGAATGGGGAATAGATCACTTTGTGGTAATGAAATAACATGCCGCTTAGTGATCTATTCCCAGTTCTCGCTTAATCTAAAATGACCTTGACATACTTATCAAAATATCATATAAGCCGAATCACAAAGAGTTATTCCTCATTTACTTGAAATGGCTCCTGTGGACAACACCGATTATCCAAGGAAACCTCTTATTGAAATATTGTATAAAATTCAACTAGACGATTTTAATATGGAAGAAGATGATAATAACAGTGAAACATCAGAAGTAGAAAGTGTAAATGATATGGATGTAGATCTAACAACATCAGAAGTAGGAAGTGTAAATGATGTGGAAAATGAAAATTTGGATATGGATGTAGTAATGTCAGAATCTTCATCATCGTTTGAATATGAAGAAGTACATACTGAAACCCCAACTGGAATAGAGAACACAAATGAACAATCAGTTAGTAGAAGATTAATGTTTCGTCCAAGACGTTTGTTTTCCTCGGATAGTGAAGAAGAAGAAGAGGATGATGATGATGATGAAATAGTGGTGGGGGAACCGTTATAAAAGCGGGACCGTCAGAGCCCATTTCATTTCTCGGCGAAATTTCGAAGAGTAAACATCGTCAACATGTATCATTGCGATAAATGTTCGGAATCGTTTCACGATGAAATTCTACTAGATATACATAAAGAACTAATTCACAACAACACAGAAGAAGATCAAGAACAACAAGAAGAACAAGAAGAACAAGAAGAACAAGAAGAAATAACAGCAACATCTTCAACTACTTTACCGAATCTACAAGTATTTGCTTTACCCGGTAAGGTAGTAATGCATCATAAGATTCAAAATGAAAACTTGAACTTAGAAGAATTTATTAGAGAAGCAAAACCAATCGTAAGTAAAACTTTAAAAGAAGAATTGAAAAGATTAAACTTTCTTAAATTTGGTTTACTACTAGAAGCTATGTTTATAAATGCGCAAGAAGAATTATCACCAAGAGGATTTATAACAAAAAACCGAACCATCATGGAAAGTTCAAACATTGATTCAATAGTAGAGAATTGTATAGAAGAAATATTAACCAAACTTCAGGAACACGAAGGAAGAGGATCCGGATGGAGTCTTACAAGTATTGAAGTATTAGATATAAGAGTTCACAAACACGGATATGGACTAATGGGATCTAGTTACATTCCTTTGCCAAAAATAATTGAAAATACAAAATCTTGTATTAATGTTCAAAATGAAGATAATGAATGTTTTCGCTATGCTATGACGTCAAAGTTTGTATTAATAAATCCACAACGACCCAACCAAGAATATGAAGACGCAAGACACAGGTACAATTTTCAAGGAATAACATATCCCGTTTCTACGAAAGATATATCGAAATTTGAAAAGAAAAATCCCGGCACGTCTATTAATGTTTTTGCATTAGATAGTTCAAACAAAGTGTATCCTTTACGTATTGCAAAAGAAGAGCTACCAGATCATACGGATTTACTACTACTAACGCGAGGAGATGTGTCTCACTATGTGTACATAAAGCAATTCGATCGTCTTGTTAACAAGCAACTTTCTAAAGATCGACACAGAAAGATAATTTGCAAGAGATGTTTTAATTTTCAACGAGAAGGAAGACAAGGAAGAGAATGGTTACAAGAACACAAAAGATTATGTAACAATAATTATGAAGCAAAGATTAATTTACCTTCGGAAAACAGAGCATTCGTTACATTTGAAAAGGTTCATCATCAATACCGTATCCCTTTAGTTGTGTATGCGGATTTTGAATCAACACTTGTTCCAGTTGAAGATGAAAATTGTGAAGCAAGAAAAAGTGTAAAGTATCAAATGCACAAACCAAACAGTTTTTGTTTAATGGTCAAATCAACATTATCAGAAGAACATTTAAACAGATATGGATTAACTTCAGAACCTCTAGTATATCGTGGTGAAAATGCGGAAAAAATATTTCTTGATCACCTATATTCAATAGCTGGAAATACACAAAGATTATATACAAATATTGTACCAATGAAACCGATGGACGAAGAAGAAGAAATTCAACATGAAAATGCGACTCACTGTTTCTTGTGCAAAAATGATTTTACTATTGAGAATTATAAAGTTAAAGATCACGACCACCTCACAGGATATTACAGGGGTGCTGCTTGTAATAAATGCAACTTGAGCTATCGTTTACCACTATTTATCCCTGTGGTTCTGCATAATCTTAGTGGGTACGACGCTCATTTTATAATACCTGAATTAGGAAGAGACGACGGTAAAATCGATGTGTTAGCTGAAACTTCAGAGAAGTTCATAAGTTTTTCCAAAGAAGTTGGAAATGTCAAACTAAGATTCTTGGACTCCTACCGATTTTTGCCGTCGAGTTTGTCTAAACTTTCTGAAAACCTAAGGAAACAAGATTTAATCGAAACAAAGAAGATTGTAAATAGCGACAAACTGGATCTGGTACTTCGAAAAGGTGTTTTCCCATATGATTACATAGACAGTTTAGAAAGATTTAATGAAACATCACTACCTCCAAAAGAAGAATTTAAAAGTAAACTGTACGACATGGATATATCTCAAGAGGATTATGATCATGCATGCAAAGTATGGAACGAATTAGGATTTAGAACATTGGGGGAATATTCAGATTTCTACGTTAAATTAGATGTGACTTTATTATGTGATGTGATGGAAGAATTTAGAAATACATGTTTTGCGTCATATGGATTAGACCCTCTTCATTCGTACACTTCGCCTGGACTAGCGTGGCAAGCCATGTTAAAAGAAACAAATTGTAAAATACAACTTCTTACAGATATAGATATGGTGTTGATGTTAGAATCAGGAGTTCGAGGAGGATTGACGCAAAGTGTAACACGTCATGTCAAGGCGAACAATAAATATTTGCCCGATTATGATGCATCAAAACCAACAACATTCCTGGGTTATTTTGATGCAAATAACTTGTACGGATGGGCAATGTCGAATCCCCTTCCATATGATAATTTCAAATGGATAGACCCAGAATCAATTGGAAACATAATGGATATACCGAAATATGGAGAAACTGGTTACATATTCGACGTCGATTTTGAATATCCCGAACATCTTCACGACGAACATTATGATTTACCACTTCTTCCGAAGACTGAAATTTCTCCAACTGGAAGATGGCCAAAATTATTGATGACTTTAACTAACAAGTCTCGGTATGTTGGACACTACTGGATGATACAACAGGCCTTAGACTTGGGATTGAGAATTACAAAAATTAATCGAGTACTACAATTCTCTCAATCTTGTTGGTTAAAACCGTACATTGACAACAACACAAGAAGAAGAGCCGCCGCTACATCAAGTTTTCAAAAAGATTTCTTCAAACTAATGAACAACGCAATATTTGGCAAGACTTTGGAAAACAAAAGGAAACATAAGGACATCAAATTGGTAACTGATCCAGTAAAACTACAGAAATTAGTGCAACAACCAAACTTTGGTTCATCTGTAATTATTAATGAAAATCTAGTTGTTATTTCCATGAACAAGAAGTCAGTTCTAATGGATCGTCCTTTGTATCTAGGAATGTCGATCTTGGATATTTCCAAAACACACATGTACGAGTTTCATTATAAGAAGATGGTTAACTATTATGGAAGAGAGAACATTGGTATTGCATATATGGATACGGATGCTCTAATTTACTGGATTAAAACAAATGACATGTACGAAGATCTACGCACTTTTATGTATAAAGATGATTTCGACTTTTCCGATTATCCCAAGGACCATCCAAATTACGACTACGACAGAAACAAGAAAGTATTGGGAAAATTTAAAGATGAAACAAATGGTGTGCCGATGATGGAAATTGTAGCATTAATGTCCAAACTATATTCATTTCAACTGTACATAAGCGAAAGGAACGAATATCAAGTCACGAAGAAAGCCAAAGGAATAAAAACCTCTTTCCTGAAGAAGAACGTACAGTTTGAACATTATAAAAGATGTTTGTTTGAAAATGTTGAAACAACTGCAACATTTAACACCATAAGAAGCTTCAACCATCGTCTTTTCAGTGTGAAGCAAACCAAATCGGCATTGAGCTATAAGGATGACAAGAGATACATCCTTGAAGACAACATAAGAACTCTGCCATTTGGACATTACTCTCTAAACCCTATCGACCAGTAAACCTATTCTTCGTCCTCTACCTTCTTCCTTTTTTCCTTTCCGTAAAGAAGAGGGGACATGGCAAGCCCAATGCCATGTTCCCTCTTTTTTACACTAATATGAAATGGCCTTGACCTATATTCAAACTATATAAAAGAGAAAGAACTGTTGTACGGATCAGTATTTTTACAAGCGATGTGCAAGCAACACCTGAAGATGGAAAGTGTGAAGGACAAGATTGTAAATGAACTACATAAACCAGCAAGAAGAAGATTTCCAAGAAGAAGTACAATTATTAAGGGAATGAATGATCTGTATCAAGCTGATCTCATTGAAATGATACCGCACAGTAAATTAAACAAAGGTTTCAAATATATTTTAACAATTATAGACTGTTTTACTAAAATAGCTGACGCTTTACCATTGAAGGATAAGACTGGTAAAAGTGTTACAAAAGCTATGGAAACAACGATACAAAGAAATAAATTCAAAATCAAACATCTACAGACCGATGATGGAAAAGAATATTTTAATAAAGACTTTGGAGCTTTAATGAAGAAATATCAAATAAATCATTATTCTACAAATTCTGAAGTTAAAGCTTCAATAATTGAAAGATTCAATAGAACATTAAAAGGAGCGATGTACAAACAATTTTCAAAACGAGGATCATACGTGTGGTATGACATATTACCACAACTTATAAAAGAGTATAACAACAAATATCATCGTACCATCGGAATGAAACCTATCCAGGTAAACAGCGCTAATGCTAAGGTTGTATTACAACGCATCAGAAATAATACAACACCTAAATTGGAAAAGTTACAACCAAAAAAGTTTAAAGTCAACGATAAAGTTCGTATAAGCAAATACAAAGGTGTATTTAGTAAAAGATATCTACCAAATTGGACTAATGAAGTATTTACAGTTTATAAAGTGCAACCAACTATACCTGAAACCTACTTATTAAAGGATAACAAGGGTGAATTACTTCAAGGTGGATTCTACGGACATGAATTGTTGAAATCAACAGTCGGTGATGTATATCTTGTTGAGAAGGTTTTACAAAGGAAAAAGGATATGGTTAAAGTCCGGTGGTTAGGATTCGATAAAAGTGAAGACTCTTGGATTCCTTCAAAAGACCTGGTATAGTAACTTAATAGCTCATTGTGTGTTTAACCTTGACACAAGATGGAGATTGTACAACAAAAAGATCGATTTAATATCAATAATATTGATGAATTGACGGTTGACAATGATAAGTTAAATCATGGTAAACATGGTGAATTACTACCAAATACAATAAGATGTTTAATAACTGGTCCTTCAAATTGTGGAAAAACAAATGTTGTTTTTAACCTTATAACTAATCCTAAAGGATTGCGCTTTAACAATATATACATTTTTTCAAAATCATTGCAACAACCAAAATATCAATTATTGGATAAAGTACTTGCAAGTGTACCTGAAGTGCATTTCTACAAGTTTAATGCCAGTGAAACAATTATGCAACCAAATGAAGCAAAACCATTTTCTATTTTTATTTTTGACGATGTGTCTTGTGAAAATCACGACACTATAAGGAATTACTTCGCTATGGGAAGACATCATAATATCGATAGCATTTATATTGGTCAAACATACAGTAAGATTCCAAAACAACTCATAAGAGACAATGCAAATATGTTGATCATCTTCAAGCAAGATGAAACAAATTTAAAGCATATATACAATGATCATGTAAATGCGGATATGCCATTTGAGAAATTTAAAGAAATGTGTGGCAAAGCATGGAATGAGAAATATGGCTTTCTCGTTATTATGAAGGAAGAAGATATTAAAAATGGTAGATATCGTATAGGGTTGGATAAATTTGTATTTATGCGTTGAACTACCGATGCTACATCTAGTTACACGTTGAACTTCACAGTGTAAACATGGTGAATCAAGAAAAACTATTAAAAGAAATAAAATCACTCAGTGATTCTATTAGGATGAAGAATCGTGCATTGAGGATGGGTTTAAGTGAAAGAGAAGAATTTCTAGAGACTACATTTAAACCTATTACGGAACCTTTAAAACAGATATCAGAAACTATTGGTAAACCTCGTTATGAAGGAGATGTTTTACTACCAGTTTCTAAACAAGAAGTACAAGCATTAAAAAAAGAAGAAGATGATGATTCATATACAAGTGCTAGTGAGCAAGAAGAAACAAAAGAAGAAGAAGAACCAATTGTTGAAAAGGAAGAAGAACAGCCAATACCTGAAGCTGAACAATCTATTCCAAATTTAACTCAATTGAGTAGCGATATATTACAACATGGACCTCTTGGAAGAAAATATATAATGAAAATGCTACATGACATGAAATCAAACCCGAATTTGAGTAGATCACACGTATACGGAGCAAGAATTGATGGGAATGAATTAAAGATCGGCGATTCAAAGCTTGAAATAACACAAGACGATTACATCATTATTGGTGAGCATAAATATAAAGGAACAAAAGGACTTTATGAATTAATTTTTAAAAACATACCACTAAGATATTCATCCAAAGATTTAAGTGTTTTTAAGGAAATTCTACAAAATACTAACGCTCATAAAAGAAACTACTTAAAGGATGCAATGATTAATCGTTCACGTGCAACAAAATATAACATTGTTATAAAAAAGTTGTTTCCTCCACGAAAATTGCCAACATTACGTACTGCACCAGCGGTGAGACAACCACTGAAAAGAAAATCTTTATCACTTATGGATTTATCACTTCTTGAACAACATGGTAAAAAGAGTAAAGGAGATACTTCAACATCTGGCAAAGGATTGATGAAAAATCTATACAATACGAATGTGATTTACTACAACGACATCAATAAATTGGTTGATAGAATGAGACTATTGCATGAAGCCATGGAAGCCGGTCATACAGGTTTAAATAATGAATGGGTAGCTCTGATTGACGAACTCAGGAATCGCGGCATAATCGTATAATTGTCCGCGGATATATAAGAGTTGCAGGCGTATAATGTGTCAGTTCTAACATGAGCGTCGACAAGTTCGGACGATACTCCGCGTTAGGAGTGCAAGTTGGAGAAAACAGAAAAAGAAGTGGATTACCGCAAACACCCGAAGGTGACTATAACATAAATAATAAACGTTTAAAGTTTGTTAAGGATCCAGAAGAAGATGGAGATGCAACAAATTTAAAAACAGTAAAGGAGGAAACATCTACAAGTTTAAAACTCGACAACAACCAACTGTATGATGCAAAATCTCACAGGGTTATTAATGTTGCAAAACCAGTCAACAATGGAGATGTTGTTAATAAAGGTTATTTTCTATCTGCGATGGAATACGCTTTACTGTTGGAAAAGACTAAAAGTGGAAAAAAGTACAATGCTTTAAATTATAAAATAACTAATGTTGCAGATCCAACCGAGGATACAGATACAATCAATAAGCGTTATTTGCATTCTGTAATACCAGAAAAGAAAAAAGATGGATTTTCCTTCTATAAATATACTATAAACGATATTGGATATCCTAAAGAAGAAAGTGATGGTGTTAATATTAAATACATTAAAGATAATTGTATTTTATATAATGGTGCTGTTATTGATTGTCATGGAAAAGTGTTGTCCAATCTGAAAGATGGTTCAACTCCATCGGATGCTGCTACTGTGAGACAAATGAATGAAAGCTTGAAGAAAGGAACATCCGCTTTTGTTAAACAAAATCAGGTGGTGTCAAAGAAAGGTGATGAGTTTGTGCAAGGAAGTGAAAAGTTTACCTTACTACAACTACAAAATAACAAGTGGGATGGAAAAAATAAAAGATTGTCAAATATAAGTTTAGGCACGGAAGAACATGATGCTGTTATTTTAACACAAGTGCCACAACTATCAGCTACTGGTGTTAACTTTATATGTGGAGGTAGACGATTAACCCATGTAAAATCTGGTAAAGATGATAATGATTGTGTTGTTGTGAAACAAACTATAGTTTTAGATAAAATAAATAACTTATATGATGGAAAAAATAGAAGAATATCTAACATATCAGCAGGAATAGCTCCGAATGATGTTGCTACTATTAATCAAGTTATAGCAACCTCTAATAACGATCCATCTGTGTATACATGTAATGGTAAACGTATCACAAATCTTGATAATCCTACACGTAACAAAGATGCTACTAATGTAGAGTATGTAATGAATCTTGTAGGTAATGTAGTTATTGATATGCATAATCATTTGATTAATGCATCGATGAAACACAATAAAATCGAAGATTCTCAGAGAAACCAATGGATTAAAGATGAAATCATTGATAGATACTAGTAAAACTTATGAATATTTAAGTATGGAATACACAAAAAAAGGGTTCATTATCATAAAGTATTTCATAGAGTGAAGACGTTGGTTACATAAAACAGCATAATGAAGACCGTATCGCTCAGTCGTCGTCAAGACAGCGGCAAGAGAGGACGTGGTTTAACATCAGCTGCATTATCCCTGCTCAGACGGATTCCAATTGGTGCTGTTGTGAATCGAGCGATAGACGCTTTACCATACGAATTACATCTGCCCGGAGGTTATCAATATTGTGGACCTGGAACTAAGTTGTCAAAACGTTTAGCAAGAGGAGATCCTGGAATTAATAAATTAGATCAAGCTTGCAAAGAACACGATATAGCATATTCAAAGTATAAAGATTCAACAAATAGATCAATAGCGGATAAAATTCTAGCGGAAAGAGCTTGGCAAAGAGTAAAATCAAGTGACGCAAGTATTGCAGAAAAAGCAGCGGCTTGGGCAGTAACTACAGCCATGAAGACGAAAGCTAAATTTGGTGCTGGAAGACGACGTCGCAGAGGAAGACCTGCAAAGAGAAGAGCTCCCAAAAGAGGTGGAAACATTAAGAAGAGACGTCGTAGAACTCGTAAAGCAACAGTAAAGAAAGCTTCTATTTGGTCAATGGTAAAAAACGGAGCAGGTTTATACCTAAGACCGTACCGTGTGTACTAAATAAGAAGAATCAATTGATAATTCCAAATAAAGCCTTAACAAATCATCAGTTAAATGATTATGTAAAATGTTTGAAAATACCATTTTTTCGAGGAGTTTTTATGAAAGATGCATTACCAACTAAAATATGGGAAAATGAAACTGGAATAGTAAATTTGGATTCCACCTATGGTCCAGGCACTCATTGGGTATGCTATAAAAAGCTCGGACAAACCGTTTACTACTTTGACAGTTTTGGCAATCTACCACCGCCGAAAGAACTGCAACATTATTTTCGAAACTCCAAAAACATTTTTTACAATTACAAAAGAGAACAACCTAACAATACTGAAATATGTGGGCATTTATGTTTGGAGTTTCTAGCGAAGAGTGTCAGTCAGCTTTAAGATGTCATCGTATACAGTGTCACTGAGTGGAAATTCATCCACATTGAAAAGTACGCTGTTCCCAGCATTGCGTCTATCCAAGGAAAGATTATGGGAAGCGGCATTACTTGATTTAACTACCTACAACTCAATTCCCAATGTTACGGAAGGAAAGAACAATTTACTACATTATTATGAAACTAAGGATGCTTCAGGAAAATACTCAGAATTGAAAATAATTACATTTCCTACTGGAGCTTATGAAATCGATGATATAAACCAATTACTACAAAAACAACTCGGAGAAGAAAATATCACCGTTAAAGGAAACAATAATACTTTAAAAGCAGAAATAACTTCAAAATATTATATCGATGTCAGTTTCAAAAACTCCATTGGCAGTTTACTTGGATTTACAGATACAAAAAAGAATATATTAACTCCTGGAACTACTCATTCAGGTGATACAACTGTCACAATATTGAAAGTCAATAGCATCGATGTAACGTGTAATATTATACACGGATCGTATAGAGAAGGAGTGAATCAGCATATTTTACATACATTTTATCCAACAGTGGCTCCTGGTTTTAAATTGTTGAGAAGCCACAAAACTTGATATACCTACCGTTAAACACCAGTTTCATTTCAGACATCGTACTGAACATATTGGATCAAGACGGTGTTAGTGTTGACTTTAGAGGAGAAACGATAACTATACGGATACACATCAGAGCGGCAACATAAAGGTCAACATGGGATTATCATTTAAACCGCAACGGAAGAGTCGGGAGCTCAGTAGCTCCTCGACATTGGAAGAGTTAACATCGGACAACATTCGTTTTCTACAGAAGATTGGATTGAAACTTAACAACGATGGATATCCTGGATATATCTCAAGGACCGACATTCGACGAAACACTATGGGAGAAGGAATATCACACGCACAACCCTTACACTTCATCAAAATTAAACAATAACGATGAAATAAGGATTCCCATTCAACAACAAGATATTTACACATTACCGTGTGAAAGTTATTTGTACATTGAAGGACGGGTATTAAAATTGGATGGAAAAACTGCTTCAACAGTTCCTTTTATAAATAACCCGATGGCATATCTTTTTGATGAAATAAGATATGAGATATCAGGGGTGACAGTTGATTCGACAAAAAAGGTTGGTATAACAACGACATTGAAAGGATTAACATCATTAACACCGCATGAGAAGAATTCAATAGTCACCGCCGGATGGGTTGCCCCTGATAAAGACACTATAACACCGGATTCCAACGGTCACTTTGATTTTCATGTACCCTTACGATTGCTTTTGGGATTCGCTGAAGATTACAAACGAATAATAATAAATGTCAAACAAGAATTGGTATTACTCAGATCTTCAACTAACAAGGACTTGATACTTGCAGACCCTGCAACTACGGAAGATAAACTGGAATGGCAACTACAATTGGATAAAGTTGTTTGGAGAGTACCTCATGTAAGATTGGCCGATGAACATAGAATCGTATTATTGAGAAAGTTAAAGTCTGACCGTGATATTGTGATGCCATTCCGAAGTTGGGAATTCCATGAATATCCTACACTACCTCAGACAGAACGACAAACATGGACCGTCAAGACATCAACTTATTTGGAACGGGCAAGGTACATAATACTCGGTTTTCAAACTAAGCGAAAAGATGTTATCACTGCAAATGCCGGTCAATTTGATCACTGTAAAATAAAGAATTGTAAAGTTTTCTTAAACTCTCAATTCTTTCCGTATGACAATTTGAATGTCATGTTCAGCAAAAAACGTTTTTCCATTTTATACGATATGTATGCAAGATTTCAATCGTCATATTATGGAAAGACTAATACACCACTATTATCGCCTGACCAGTATTATTCCAAGGCTCCGATAATTGTAATCGATTGTTCAAAACAAAATGAATCGGTAAAATCATCAAGTGTGGATATAAAAATTGAAATGGAATTTGAAGAACCAGTAGCAGATGGAACTTCAGCATACTGTCTAATTCTACATGATAAAATAGTTACTTACACACCGCTGACCGGAATTGTGAAGAATGTACTTTAAAAAGAATTAGTACAACGACTGCAGATTTTTGAGGTTAGAATTATCTGCTTCAATTTTTGAGGTTAGAATTTCGTTTGTGAAAAACAAGTTGAAAACAAACATTTATGTGATTGTATAAATTTCAAGGATTTCACGAAAAACATAAAAGAGAGAAAATCATGAGTGGAAAGTTCATTTTATATTCGACCGTCGTATGGGAAACATCGTTCGCAAGATGAGTTCTACTAACGGAGAAGAAAATACACCTCTAATGGATGAGAATAGTTCAGATATAGAAAAACAAGTTGAACGAGAAATGGACGAGTTCCTCAAGTTTAACAAACATAAGAAGAGAGAAGAAGAAAAAGAAGAAGGAGAAGCTGAAAAAGAAGTAAAAAGAAAAAAGGTTGAAGTTAACATTACAACTAATATTTTAACAGAAGTATTTCTTCGGATTTTCTACCCCATTTCATCATGCATGACGAAAAGTATTTCAGTTGGAATTTTAAAATCATTGGATTATTCACCGATTGTTATTTTAAATCATGGAAATAAAATGGTTACATTCACTGAAACTTCTTGGGAATCATTTATGAAACATTTACATCTTTTGGAATGTTATTTGAGTAACAACACATTTGGAAGAAGAACAAGATTAAGTTTATTGGAATCAAATATTGAAGTTGATATAGTGAAACATCGTGGGGGACAAATGGTTCGCTTCAGAGATTTAACTAGACATGATGTAAAATTACATTTGACTAAAGAAGAATTTTACACTTTAAGTTGTACTACCGGTCCCGTCACCAGATATTTGAAACAACTAATATTTTCAAGTGCAATAATCAAAGACTATCTAATCGATACATTGGACAGACAACCTTTCGTTCCAATTTTATACGGTCCCGTGGATACTTCAATTTTTAATCGAATACCTCAAGAAGTGGATATGTGGAGACAATTGAACAACTATCACACCAACTTTAATATCGACGAAGAAGCGCAAGAAGTTAAAGAAGAACAATCGTGTTTGTAATACAAGTCAGTTGCTGACGAGACTTCATCATGAACAAACGGGTTTCGTTTTCTAATGCGCCACATATAATGGAAGTTAAAAAAGGTATAATTGAATTTCAAGCTTTTCGAGGAAATGATGGAAATTTTATTATAAAAGAATTAGTAATTTTGGATATGAACACATCTGTAGTTTATCATTACTTATTCAAACCTCCATTACCATTCAATAGACTAACAACTAAAGCGAAAGTTACAAACAAATGGTTGTACAAACATTTTCACAACTTAAGATGGGATGAAGGTTTTATTAATTATAACATGATGCCGCACATTATGAATCATTACTGCAAAGAGTTCAAAACTATCTACACAAGAGGATTGGAAAAAGCTAATTGGATACAATCATTTACAAGCAACGAAGTGATAAATGCAATAATAGATAGAGATTTCCAATGCTATTTCAATGAACTTTGTATTTCATCAAAGAGTTTTAAACATCGAAGGTCACAGTGCGCTTTGAAGAATGCCTACCGCTTGAATAATTTCCTTCAACAGAATGGTGGGGGTAATGTCGGTAATAAAAGTGAGAGCGCTACCATGACGCAGCATGAGTATTACTCGAACCTCCGAAGAGACAACATCTCCGACGGACATTATTATTAACAAGAAGATTAACAATAACATCAAGATGGCATCGCAGAACTTTCTTCAAAATTTGGTTGATCAATTCAACGCTCATTCAAAATCAACAATCTTACCGACGAAGAGATGTTCTGAACTAAAAGAAGAAAAACATTACATCATACATACAATCAAGAAGATGGACACTTCAGTTGGTGATGCTATTAATTGCACATTGAGCGAGGCGCCGTATACAGTTGGTGACGAACCGAAGTTTCAAATCTTCCTACCGAAACGGTTTGTACAACTTCTACAAAATGAAGATCTTCGAGTTATTCAACCTGGCGCACTCTATTTAGTTTCACACGGACCGAGTGGAAACAACTCAACTGAACTAACTATTCATGTAACACCTACTACTAACTAGTTTGTACATAACTTTGTAAATATATATATGTTTGTAATGGTTTCTCAATAAAGATGATATAAAACAAAAAAAATAAAAGAAGCAACATATTGTTATGTCTTTGTACATAGCAATATGTTGCTTTTTTTAAAAATTCCACGGGATGACCTTGACCCAATTTTGTGTGATAATAAAAGTGAAAATCAACTTGTGAAATTCATCAGTCTACGACTACCTTTCGTACCGTACACATCTCGCTCTCTATAACTAAATACAAAACTTCAACGTGTCCCTAAAGGTCAAGTGTGCATCTTACGATACCAACACCATTACGAGTTTTGAACAACTTGAAGATTTAACCAACGAAATGCGAGTTTTACTTACCGGTGGTTATCACTTAACTGTTGATGTTAGTGCTACTAATGTAAGGATGTTTACTAAAACAAAATACTGTGATGATGAAGTATTTCTTTCAACACAACCTACAACATCTTCATCACCGACTGGTCAACATAACATCAAGTTCCACAAGTATTACCAATGTTAAATAACTTTTAACAAATAAAACTAAGGAATCACGTGATCAATGTCAAGTTGATAAAAAGGGAATGATACTTGTATAACTAATCATTCGCTTCCCGACTCTCGCTGCGTCAACACCTAATTTTAAAGATGTTATACAGAATGATGATCGAACTTGATGGAAAAATCTATGGAAAAGATTACAACACCGTTGAACAAATGACTGAAGATTTAAATATATTAACTAAAGAAGGATATCAAGCTAAATTAATTTTAAAATTTCCTGAAGTACATCCACTATCGACTGAAGAACTTATCGCTATGGCTAAAGCGGAGAGAGAGAAAAAGGCTGAAGAAGACAAACAGAAACAGACAAAGTCTGAAGAAGATAAACAGAAATAAACTTCTTAAGTATAAACATTCCTTACATTAGTAAGGTATAATTTTTTAAAACTTCGTTTGGATGACCTTGAAATTACCCCCACCACTTTTTGTAGTACATAAAACTGACTATTCAACACTATACACTCTTATTCTTTCACTGGACTCAGCAGCGTCAACATGGAAGAACAAAAGTACAAGTACGAACCTCGTTACTGTTGTGAACAACAGTGTACAGATTTAGGACCAATGATGGTGGACGGGTTAGCTTGCACTAAATGTGAATTTTTTGGATCTTGTTACTGCAAGTGCAAAACAAAACAACTACCGCCACCGGAATTGCGAACTTTCAAATTTTACAAATCAAGATATTTTCATACATGCTGTCCTCAAAGATGTTTCAAATTTCATCCTCTCGATCTAGCTCATTGTCAACGCACCAAGTCTCATCAAGATGATTTTTGTACACATATGATAAAAAGATGTAAATACAGATCAGATTGGTATTCCGATCCTGTAGAACCATCGAATGTGTAATTTCAGTTTTACACTCTTTTTTAAAACTTCAATTGGATGACCTTGAGATTTCCCCCACCATTGGTTTTTAGACTTCCCCCCACCATTAGTTTAAGTTTTGTATCTTATTGAATCCACCTTTGAATTATTTCACTTCCAACACTCTAACTAACAACATGGGATCGCCTTTCGTCAAGTTTCAACATATAATAACTGACAGAGAAGAATTGGAGGAAATATTTCAAAATTTGCTCTCTGTCATGGATAGATATCCTATGAGATGGATCAGACTTGATGTTCACTATTTACGTCCTCGTGATTCTTCATCATCTAGTGAAGACGAAACAACGACTACTACTTCAGCTAGGATATTTCAATTTTCTTCATCATCGAGTGAAGACGAAACAACGCCTACTACTTCAGCTAAAATATTTGAATTGAAAGACGAAGAAGAGGAACTTGGCTATTTATTTAATAACAAGCTCATGCTCACCGACAAATAAGCCTCCTTCCTAAGCACCGATCTTCATTCAATCACCGACTCTCGCACGATGAACAACTCTCCGTTGGCACGAATGAATTCTAGTTTCGAAGTAAATTCTAAAGAAGATTTGCAAGAAATATTTAATACTTTACACGAAATTGTTAGTAAATTCAACACTGTTAAAATGAATCTGGAAATAACTTACGCCTGTCCTATTTGTGATAAGGTTGACAGTTCTGATGAAGATAGTTTGCTTAATCTTACTCCACTTACACCTCTACAATCAGACACGACAACAACAAGTATGGAAGCAACTGGTGAGCAACCTCCTTCCCCCACCACTTCTTTGTGATTCAACTTCCCCCACCACTTCTTTGTAATTCAACCTCCCCCCACCACTTATTCGTTTAACTAACGTTCCTCGCTTTTATTTCTCATTCCGTCTCCAACATTTGAACTATCAACATCACTTGTTTCAAAATTTCAAACACCAAAAAACAACACTAATGATGGATATGATGGATGAAGTTTCCTTCAACTCAAGGATGGAAGAGGAAAAGATGAAAGAAGAAAAATTGAAATTGGAAATTAAACGTTTGCAATTGGAACGGGAAAACCAACTCGAAATATTACGTTTCTTCAAACTTGTCAAGTATGTCATCTGGGGACTCTGCCTGTACCTTATCCTCGTCGTCGGCGTTTGCTTTTACAACTCCGTATTTCATCACAAAAATTCAACTTGTATTGCACATTGATTGTATTTGTTTTTGCACATTGATTGTATTTGTTTTTACGAATAAAGTTCAAAACTTAAATCTACCTATCCCGCTATCACCGGATAGTTCAACTCTCAGAACTATTTCCTGTGGTAGCGGGATAGGCTTTTTTAAAACTTACTCGGGATGACCTTGACATACTTTCCGTAACCCAATTATCAAGTTGAATTTCAGTTTTGAACTAACTTTTAATTTATGCGAAGTTTTAGTTGAACCCGGTTAATTTATGCGCACATTTTGTTCAACCCCAAATTGTTGAATTTCAGTCTTGAACTAACTTTTAATTTATGCGCAAATCTACTTCAAACGCTCACCCGCCTCCTCACCCCTCATTTAATATACGACCGGAAGCTATGTGCCCCGGCACGTGGCTTCCGGGGCAGCTGGCCTGTGCCAGAAGTGGCCAAATCTAACTACTTGAATGGATTGACGGAATTGAAATTGTCATAGTTTACAGGCAACTGACTTAGCAGGGTTTGAAAGTATCTTAACAACTTCGTTTGCTAAACCCAAAGTTGACTTCGCAACTAGCTTAAACCAGTTTTTAAGTTGTCCTGGGGTTCCAACAACAATAAAAAAAAATAAAATAAGAAATATTAAAAAAAAAACAGTAACCAGTTTAATATAAAGATTTATATTATATTATTAAGATTTATTATGCAGAATGCTATAAACATCCTAAAAAATCTCTTTAAATGAAACAAAATGTAAGTTTTCTACCTTTGGTATAACAATTTCATAACAAAGCTTACCTTAGAAAGTGAAGGCATCCTTTTATAGCACACATATTAGACACACAACTAGATGAATATTTCAAAGCAAAGACAAAAAAGCCAGTGGCCTTGAAATATTCAAGTTTTTGTGTGTCTAATATGTGTGCTATAAAAGGATGCATTCACTTTCTAAGGTAAGCCTGCTTATCCTGTCCCTCACAATAATCCAACTACCTAGGCAATTTAGCCCTACTATCCAAAAACTAACCTTAATTTCATAACAAAAATGTTCATAACAAATGAAGATAACTTTTAACCAAAATTTAAATCAAATGAACCACTTTAACAAAAGATGAATTTATTCTCATATTCTCCTACTTCTTGTGATTATTCAAACAAATTCTGCTTTGCCATGGGAAGTTAAATGTAAAAGATAAAATTTTTATACCGTAAATAATATTCATGCGAAATCATTCACTATGTGGACGACTAGCCTCTCCATACAATACTACAAAATCAGCCGCACTAAGTGCCGCTTTACGTTACACAAGGCCGGAAAGTTGAATTATTATATTAATTTTTTCTCTGTGTTTCTGTAGGTTGTAAATATGATGTATCTAGATCAAATATCTGTGAATGTATAGTAATTAAGGGGGTTTCAGGCATATTCCCTAAGACAGATCAACAAACTCGTGAAAACTAAAATGTTATGGTGTATTATTCTGTGATTGGAATTACACAGAAACTGATTCCGAAAAAAAACTTCAAGTATGTAAGGGATGATTAAATTCCTTTCTATCCTTTAATTGTAAGTTTCAAGATTAAGATGGAGTAAAGGGTAATTGAAAGAATTATACGTTTAGTAAAAAATAAAAAGCAATATGACTATACTTTGTGCATCCGTACTTTATAAAAATAATACAGGTGTAGTTTAATGAATACAAAATTATCATTTCAAGTTACAAATCATTCTAATTACAATAGAAGCCCTCTAGTCCGGCCTCGGATGAATTGGCCGCCGGATAATCCGGCCGCGATATTCCACAAATGAAATGTTCAGCCAAGGGTGTTCCCCACAGAAAAATTGTCCCATGTTATATCACTAAAATATATCAGTTCAACTGACGATTTCTGAACTATCTGGTTTTGGATGGCTACTCAAATTTTGAGTCAGTGTTCCATTTTGATCGTTATCTTTTTGTTGGGTATTTTGCGGCCACCGCCGGTTGGCCATTTTGGAACCTGGCTGGTGGTCCGGTCCCGACGTGACCAGATTTGAGGGCTTCTACTGTAACATGGAATTTACAGTTTTACAATGATAATCATGAGGTATTTAGTTTATAATGTA
Organism: Neoaliturus tenellus; assembly: GCA_030545055.2. Classification (NCBI taxonomy): domain Eukaryota; kingdom Metazoa; phylum Arthropoda; class Insecta; order Hemiptera; family Cicadellidae; genus Neoaliturus; species Neoaliturus tenellus. The sequence continues at coordinate 39,774 of JAQYXR010000679.1, forward strand.
CATAATTTTTATTATCTTACTTCACGGCAGCTTAATTCATTGAAAACTTTTTGTATATTAATATTTTATAAAAATATTACCTTATATATATTATAGCAACCCGAATGTTTTTATATGTGTTAAAATACATTAAATTAAACTTGTTCAATAAAAAAATATGTGTGTAAAAATAATTCTTCGAAAGACTTTTTTTCATTTTTTCTGATTGCGGAGGCACCCCACTTGCGCCCAATGGCCTTTCAGAATTCAAGCGCCCAATGGGGGGTCAGTGGCGGATCCAGGGAGGGGCTAGGGGGGGCTATAGCCACCCCCTTGGGTATCCTATTTACACTAGATAAAATGGGTAATTTTTTTGTTGGGTTGCGGAACGTGAAAGGAATCCGTGCACGCCGCTACCAGGGCCGGATTTAAGGTAGGTTTACACGTGAGAGTTTTTCACTCTCAGAGTTTCGTACTCTCAGCAGGTACTCGCAGAGGTGTTTACACAACCAGTGAAATTTCCAAGATGGTTAATCCCAGACAGTTTTCTGCAGGTATTATCAACAGCTGTCTGAGATTTTTATGAGAGTAACTAACTACTCTCTGAGAGTGAAAAACTCTCACGTGTAAACCTACCTTTAGGTATGGGCCACATGGGTCCGGGCCCAGGGCGGCAAATTTTAAGGGGTGGCAGATTGTTTTTGATTAGATTAAATTAGTCTAAAATAATTAAGAGTGGTACATGAGGATTATTTTGTTTCATTATGGTTTACACTGAGTAAAACTGCGAGGGCATGAGCCGCGACTACATAGCTAATTATTCGGCATCATTAGGCTGATCGTCTTGCCCCTTCAGCGTAACCACTCTGGCGAAAATAAAATCCCGGTGGTCCGGTTTCCGGACTGAATTTCCCATTTCATTTCATTTATTGTATAAATATAACGGTTTATCCCGACGCTTGTGATTTGAGATGTTTGATTTTTAACCCCCCAGAATAAGTTATCTCGGTCGTTCATCATTTGCGCACTTTTTAATCCTTCTGTAAAATATTTCGAAGGGTCGCCTAATCCCCTTGCATCATTTGCGCACTCTCCCGCCCAGGTAGCCTCAGCCTGCCGACAACAATTCGCAAACAGTCGTCCCCCACACATACCACTGGACGGCAACACATGTGTATCTCACATTCATGAATAATTTAAGTTTTTAATGTATAAACCCTTTTTGAAATACATCGAGTGTTTAGTAATTTTACTTTCGATGGTTGGTGAGGATTGTATTACTGTTATTGCTCAGGCTGAAATGTTTTGTACGAATTGTTTCTATGGCAAGTTTGCCTCTATTCTAACTGCAGATAGCAGCCTCTCCTATATTAACTCCTCAGAATAAAACCACTCATAAAATTCACTGTTGCAATAGAAACAAACTACAAATGGTAAACATGAAATCCAAGTGTTCATGTACGGGTCAAGGCCGTGATATTGTGTCCGATTATTTGCCATTATTTCTGTTCTGTTGAATATTGTTTTGCTAATTTTTAAACTTATATGTATTATGCAAAACACGTTTAATCATTCAAAAGATCATATGAACACGGACATGAGTTTTCAATAACTTTGTAAATAAAAATAATGCCGCTTCCACCACCCTGCGATGCGCAAACGATGCATAACTGAGAGCCCCCTGGAGATTGATGCGCAAAACAAGCATCCCTTGTACCTGGCTCTCCGCATGATGCGCAAATGATGCACGCCCGTTATCTCTTGCTGATTTTCATTTGGATTTTCTGATTCTATTTCAAAACAAAGTTCCATTGATGGTCATGACACGATATTTTTCCATTTCATTTGTAGGTCTGTTTATAAAGTAATAACGTAGCTTACTATATTACGAAAATTGTGTTGTACACACTGTCGTCTCACATTTTAATATCGACTATACAATTGCCACGTCCAAATGCTCTCTGGGATTCGATGTTTTTTTTCTTTGTAGCTGATTTTAATGATTTTATTTTGCCGTCTCTGCTTATGAACCAATTTATGGGTTGTGACGATTCGCTGTTGTTTAGACGCAATATAAATTAATTTAAGTTCTTATGTAGTTTTATTATTTATACAGAAATACTATTTTCTGTATTGGTAGTAGACAAATGTAAGACCGAGATAAATTTAACATGGAAGTTGTTTTTAACTTTTGTTAGCAATCAAGTCACAAAAATTTTACTTTGAATAATCGTTTATTTGTCTTCTCTTTCATTATACTACTTCATTAAGATTTACCTGGATCATTAAACAGATAAATAATAAAAGCGATACTCTGAAAAGGAATCAAAAGATATTATAAATTCTCCGTTCATCCCAAATAACATGCAGTCTTAATTAGCATTCGACCTATAGACACAGATAGTGAGGTTAGGGCCTATAGCTTATGAAAAATAATGATATTATTAGACTATGTGAGGATATGGTTCTACAGTAGCCTATGCACCAAAATAAACAGTACCATATTGAAATTGCAAGATTTGATATACTTAGTTCCACACCAACATATAAAAGTAGGTTTAAACTCAATTAATAACATACTTGAGGCTCGTATTACCGTTCTTGAAAGTTTTGTATATCATTTTGGTAAAGACGGCTGATCAATTTCAGTGCTGTTTATTTTGGCGCATATTGTACAATGAATATTGTTTTGGAATATAGAAACTGATCATAGGGTAAAATTACGAAAATGTACATCAATATTTGTTTTAAAAACTTAATCACTTGAAAAAATAGTAATATCACTCAACTGCATTAAAGTATTATTTTAAGCCCCGAAACATTTTCCCAGAACGGGAACCCCAGATCCCTCCTGTTGTTGATGGGAGTTGAGTTACCCCCAGACCCCCAACTAGACCCCCCCCTTTGGCCTATCCTGGATCCGCCACTGTGGAGGGTTAATCTAAGGTTATCTATGTCTAATCCTATACTATAATACGAGCAATGTCTGAAGGGATGTGTGTTCCACGATCTCGAAATCTACCAGATAGATTTTGCTTAAACTTTGAATTTAAGACTGTTTTGGCCCAAAAATAAGTTTAGAAACAGTCTCAATCCCAGGAAAAATCGAATTTGGTCTAAATTTAAGTTTAAAAATCGTAGTTTTTAACATTGGTCTTATGGGTTGCTATTTTGGAAACGAAATAACAACTAAAAGTAAACAAAAGTAAAGGAACATTAATTTTAGTTTTTAACAGCTGTTATCTATGAAGAGTCTAGTGCAGATTGAAAGCTTGATTACCATGTCACTATAACAAAAGTGAACTAAAACGAACGAGCAAGGCTCGGTTAACCTGGTACTTTATAGTTTTAAGAGGGTGACAAAAACACAACAAGATGTTTCAATTTCTTTAATAGTGGCATACGCCAAACCAAATAAAATTACAAAATCGTTTCTGTACCATGTATTATTTTGTCAAACTCATGGAGATTGGATGCTTGTAGAATCCTTGTATACAAACAGAACATTTCAATTAAAAATCACGGTATTACAATTTCAGAATCTGATTACTGTAGTTCAGCTAAGGTGGAGAACTAAGGATACTGCAAAGCATCGCTAGAATAGTCGTTCTACGCTCTAGCACTAGCACCTCCTCCATCATCTCTGTACTTAACAACACTTTTACACAGAAACTGATTCCGAAAAGAAAAAATTTCAAGTATGTAAGGGATGATTAAATTCATTTTCATCCTTTAATTGTAACTTTCCAAATTAAATGTATAAAATGTTTCCAATGTTTTCTACCCAAGAAAATCCAATTGCATATATAAATTAATCTTTATATCACTAATATATATCAATGGTTGATTGAGCTTCCATGAAAATGTATGTGGGATACGGTTATAAGGAATTTGGTGTTCCATGTGACTATGGAATATCAACAAATACTAAATTGACTTTAATTTTTAAATTCCGCAACCATTTATGACCTGAAAGTTCAAACTAAACTGCATCGTCAAACTATAGTTAGGTTGTTAACTAAAATTTGAAATTAATTCTCTAAAACCTTGTAATGTATATTTTACAGAATTATTAAAAACAAACGTTACAAAACTTCTACGACGAATTCTGGTCTTCGGGTGACGACCGCGATGGAGATGAGTTGTAGGTAATTTTTTAGGTAATAATTTAAGGTAATTTAGAACATCTAGAAAAGCCTAGGTCAAACGAGCCCTGCGTTCCGGGAAAAACAACAGGAGGTGTAAACAACCCTCCCCCACCCTCGAGTGTATATAACGCCAACATGGGGCCAGCCGGGCAGTGAGTGAGTGTTAGTACGCCTCGAGAATGGACTGCTGTATCGCGTCCGAAACGTCGGCAACGTCCTACAACTCATCTCCATCGCGGTCGTCACCGGAAGACCAAAATTTGTCGTATTTGTACATCAACCGTGGAAGCCTCTCACAAAAAAAAAAAAAAAGTTACAAAACTTCGTTCAACTGTAAGTCCAAAATCTACCACCTTGATATATTGCCAAGCTTAAAATAAATAAATAAATAAACACAATTAAACTTATTACATTGTATTGATGTTTCTACTAATGTAATGCTGTGTTCGGTACAAAATAGGAAAATCCTTTTTCTTACATATTTAAAAATTTGTAGTAACACTGTGTGGTTAAATGTACAAATTTGTCATTGGGAACCCCTAAAACTCTAAGCAAAATCTCACATTTACTTTAAAAGATTGGTTAGTACACCTTAGGAATCTATTTTCTTAATTCAATAAGGGTTTCGTCTGTTACATCCCTTTTCCGACCTACTTAACAAATTTTTGAGATTGAGGTATCATTTCAAAGCAACTTTATTATGATCTAGCGTTATTATGAAAGCAAGATTATGATCTAGCGTGTGTGTGAATGGTGATTAAAAATATAGTGTGGTTTTAAATTACCTTATCGTCTCCAGTTCAAATCCGTTGTTGTCTACAACCTGATTTCGGCACTGATTTGCGCCATGTTCTCGTAGTTCACAAGTCAAAACATCAAGCTGGTAAAAAAATCGGTCTTGACGTCGTTAATGTTTTAAAAAGTTTAAATAAATAACACATAATTTATGAACAGTACACAGAAAACACATTAACACGCGTACACACGGACGGACGGGTGGTTGTTTCGCACTTTTACTTAATAGCTCCGTTGTGGTAGCCGGCTTGAGGACCGATTTTTTACCAGCTTGATGTTTTGACTTGTGAACTACTTGAACATGGCGCAAATCAGTGCCAAAACCAGGTTGTAGACAACAACGGATTTGAACTGGAGATGATAAGGTAATTGAAAACCACATTATATAGTCATACCAGTTCGGGGCAATAACAAAAATGTAAAGTGATTAAAAAGGTAATTTTGCTTTGGGCTTCGCCCCACTAGCCTTTGATTTATTTCTAGAGGGTGCCTTAAAATGTTGACCAACTTTCATTACAAGATTTTTAAATGTGAATTGTAACTTAACAGCTGAATACCTTCAGATGAGTTTTGAAGTCAGGTTGTAAACAAAAACAGATCGTCTGTCACTTCATAATCAACATATATATTGTTTGAAAAGTCATAGGCCTATAATTCCTTCAAATTGTACTGTTGGTAAGTTTCTCACAAACATAAAGAAATGTATTACAAAATAATGAATTTGCGGACGGGCCCAATAGTTACGAACTATCATTGTGTAATTACAAATGTGTTGTCTCAAATACAGTTTAAAAAAAGGATTATAATTTTCTTTTCAAAACACATTATTTTTATATCTTAATACTGTGGATGCATTTGGTGAGTAAACTTGTAAACTTCTAAAACTTGTTAGTTAAGCTTGTTTGCTCCGCTTACTCGCCAGGCCTAAGTTTCGTGCACACTGGATTCAATTTAATGAACCACGGTTTGAAAATGTATCACTTTTGTTTAATTCTACAGTTATTAGTTAATTTTTGTTCAATGGAGCAACTTTGAAATGTCCATAAGGATAACATGGGAACTTAGAATGGCTGTATGGCGGAAACCACATTTTCAATGTCATGGAGCACCAAATGATTCCTGGTGACCAAAATCAATAAACAATAATAAAAATTTAAAAATCCTTGGACAGAAAAAAATTTGTTTGCTCTTGAAAACAGTGCTTATTTTAGAGTATAAGGTAACTAAACTATACATCTCCTTCTCATTTTCACTTTTGATCTTTATAAGACTACAAAATTTTTAATAACAAAAACTTGGAGATAGTTTTAGTATAACAATTTCAAATTATTCAAGTAATATTCTTTCAAAATCTGTAAAACAATCTATAGGTTTTAAAATTTTGATATCTTTAGAGATTGTTGGGCTTATATTTATTAGCTGTACCAGAAAACACTTAACATCAAAAGTTGGAAATTTAGTTCTTGGCGGTAATCAAAGAGAAGTTTATTAGAAATGCGATGTTTAGAACAAACCAAGAAATGATAGTACTGGTTTTTCATAACATGTCACAAATTTCTACTGTAAACATTACAGTGTCAAAGATAGGTGAGAAATTATGTCAAGTTCTAGTTACCACAATGCGGCGCCCTGCAAAGGGCTTGGGAGTTTGGCTGAGTGTTTTTAAAGATGTCTTGCCCAACAAAACTGAATGGAGAACTGCAAAACCCAAACTCTGAGAATTCCGGTAGTCCAATTCACTTCAATTTTAGTAATTTTTTGCTCACTTTTTTCAAACAGTTTGGAACAATAAACTAAAATTGCTATTCCCCTAACTTTTCCCAAATGGGAAAACCACCTCTGCTGACTGGATAGAAAACCTGACTGACAATTAAGAAAAACAACAGCCCCTCCAGAGCTTTGAAATCATTATAAAAATATCCAATCAGTTGTGTTTTCTTTCACTAAAATTGAGGTGATTTAGCTAAATACCATTTAAAGAAGTCTAATCGTATGTTAAGGATAAAGCAAAATTTAAATAATAAGCTAAAAACAGCCTCTTCAGTCAGCAAAATAGTTCTAGTGAAATGCCATTAATAAGTAAAATACCCTTTAGGGAAAGGTTAGGTAGATGGTTCTTTTTCACTATTCATGTGGCAATATTTTGTTGCCACTATTTGAAGTAAACTGTCAATTGGAAGTACACAGTCCTGGTCAGCAGATATGGTTCCCCACAATCCTACCCTGAGACAGAGGCCCGCAGTAGTGGCAACAGTGGAACAACAAGGAGAAGTTAGAGAAGGCACCGCTTGCAAAGGATACACTCAACACAAAACACTTACCTACGGATATGTACATATCTTACAGTTACAGGCTATAGTCACTTCAACTAACAATATGTTCAACTAGGTACTAGAAAACAAAAACCATACTTTGCTACAGAGTTAAATTAAATTTATAATTATCCAATGAAAACTAAATGTAACGTATTGCTGGAATGTTTTGTGTGAACAAACATAATCTGAGAGTTAACTTTTAGGCCAGGTCCACATTGGCCAAACATGTTTAGTACAAAAGATCCTGCTGAACGCTTGTTTGTATTTTATTACTTTATTGAATATAAATTGTACATCTGCAATTTTCCATAGGAGTAGGAAGTTTTTTTTTGTTTTTTTTTTTGTGTTTACCACAAACATTTGGCCACTACGGACGCAGCTTTACAATATGCATTCCTGCTAAAAGAAACATAAGATCACTGAGAATTCAAACCCGAGTGCTGAATTGAGTAAAATATTGATACAACCGTTGTAAAATTCATGACGCTGTTCACTTGTCTTCTTAGTACCTACAAATTACATTATGTACAATTTACAAATATGAACAGAAACACTTACAAATGATACCAAGAAAGCTCAACTATGTAACTATTTCGTGTTCACTTTCTGGAAAAATGTACTTCTAGATCAAATGGTATAAATGAACAATGGGTTCAAGTTGACTACGGGGCTTAGGCCTCAAGCGAACGATACAAACCACCTAGTTCAATGGTCATAATAAGCTTACTCGATTTCATGTAGTTATTGTTAAAGATTTATTTAATTATTAAATTACTTTTTGCTATTTATATTGTCAAGTTTCAATTATTTGCTGCTTTTTCATTCCACCAAAACAAACATATGAACAATAACTTTGATGATTATATAGATCAGCAAAATAAATCTATATTTAAAAAGCGTTTTAGTTTTATTTATTTAAAGTCAATATTTTGCATAAAACTAACACCTTTATCAGAATGACTGAAACTGAAATAGTTTAAATTTTAACAAAGATTTATTATGTACAAACGTTTATGCAGATTTGTCAGAAAACAAAATTGTTCACAGTATTTCGAATAACAACAAGTAAAGTATTTAACAACAAGAAAATTAACAATTTATTTGTGCTGAAAGACAGATATAACAAGATTGAAATGTTAACAAATAATTATGAAATAATGAACAAAAACTATAAGATAACATCATAACAACAACATTATAAAAAGGAGAGGATTGTTTTGTATTTGCTTGATAATCAATTTCTTAACAATTCACCTCAAAATGTACTTTTCACATTACAAAATTACTTATTCCTACAACAAAATTTATATTACAATAACATAATGAATGATGTTAGCTGAAGGAAGAAAATATAAGTGATGTTAAAGTAAGGAGATTATTTTTATTAGGGAAAACGTTATCCATAGAAATTAGGTGTCGTTGAATCTAGTTTTGAGGATTATATATACAAGCAAAATTTAAATGGATTTATTAATTTTTGAATTGGTTACTATTACAAGTTACGTGGAATGTTCTTAAATATAAACAGTTGGATGTTGTTCTCAATTGATGAAAAACAAACAACTCCCCAATATACACGTTATGTATTTACCATACTTTAACATCACCAACTTGATATAGTCCAAGAAACTAATACTGCTAGATCACTGTATTAATACAACACATTAAAAACCACATTACATACAAAAATCTACAAGTTTCATCATAAAATTAATAAAGTTGTGATTCCCTTTTTTTATTAAACTGTTAATGTGACATCGGATGGAGAAACTACAAGTAAAATTCAAGAACGTACCTGTCATTTGGGTTTCAGTTGTAATACAAAATCAACAATAACACCATATCTTCTTTGAACGATGTGACATAACACTTGTAAACCAGAGAATGGCCCTTCCATACTGACCCGCAGTGAATTGATGTCATTCCCTGGAATAGTAGAGTTGCCACAAGTTATAGCATACTGATTAAGAACTTGAGTTAATTTTAATCATTACCCATTGTAAAAAACGTATGCTTTATTACAAACACCCTCAAGGCTGATTAAGTTCATAATAAGTGAAGAGATAGGATTCAGTACTTATCTGTAAAAGTTAAATTCCGTCAGCTACAAAAAACACACAAAATATCACATTGTTCACTTCATGTCCTGAACAAATTTCTACCTTACTTTTGTTAAATTTTATAATTAAGTTAGCTTTGACAATGGATTGTACTTATTGAAACTGCAACCGAGAATGCTCAAAACTACTTTTGTAAGAAAAATTAATATACTACTAACCTAATTTATTAAATAATGACAAATGCCTTAACATATTCAGTGTCGACTCATGTGAACCCTGGCCAATGGTACTTTTGAGTAGTGTTGAACCAAGATCAAGCCTCCAGTTTAAATGTTGGTTTGAAAGTGAATGGGTTAGTGAAAAATTATAGCTTGGGAACGATTGTGCCTATTCGGATCACATCACACTAACGTTTCTTATACGTGCGATAGTAAAATTGTAGCCGTTAAGTTAATGTGTTACAGGACTTCTTTTGATGGTGATAAGAACAGATGGAAATACTGGTTTCTCTTTCATTCATAACTTGCAGAACGTAGAACACAAAACATCAGTGAACAATATTTTATTCATGTGTTCTTTAGCTGACTTTATACCTTATGGTAACATGTTTTTAGAAAAGTCTCTTTCCCAAAAAGGCTTATTTCAGTAACTCAGAATGCTGTATTATTTTCACCCAGACAGGTACGTGGAGTCGCTACTCGCGTGGCCTAAGCATCAGACTCCTTGAGGTCCTGGAGTCGCGCCAGCTGGTGGGGCTCCAGCTCGTCAGGGATGGCGGAGGCCGCGGCGGGGGTGGAGGTGGTGGTTGGGGTGTGCGAGTGGCTCTGCGAGTTGTCCGCAGTGCTCGGCCCCGTGTACGTGTCCTCCTCGCTGCCTGTCAACAGAGAACACGGCGCATAAAAGCAATTAAAAGTTTAAAAATGAATCATTTTATATAAAAAATAACAATTAATTACTGTCCGAAAATCGTGTATGGATTGAATAATGTATGCTGCCAATTTTGGGAAAAAAATAGATAAAAATGTCAGTAATTTATCTCTTATGATACCCCTTTTTGGTAGGTAAATTATAATAGAGCCTTGCTCATTTATGGTTTGAGCACCAAGAGGTAAAAAGCAAACGCACGCCGCCATGTCCCATGGTCATATTCCGTATAGTATCCATTCACACGATACGGCTTTTCGCTGTGTGCCGTGGACGGTGCGACAACAACGACTAAGAATAATACTACAATTATTACCATTCCTATTGAGTTATTTTTCTTACTCATTGACGTCCCGCCATACACGGTGTGCAGTGTTTCCATTCGCGGGATTTTTATCCCGTTAACGGGATATATAGACTCTGAGCGGGATGAAAACGGGATGCGGGATAAAACGGGATTTTTACGTAGAGGAAAACGGGATTTAGCGGGATATTTCACGATTACTGATCAACAACAAATAAATTTCAGCTAAAGATTTATTGATGTTTTTTTCACATCATTTCCCGCCAAAAATCAACAAACAAACTTAGAATATGTTTGTTGAAATACATATTTCGTACTATGTCGGAGTGATTGAATTTTTGATTGGTTGCATCATAAGATAGCATAAATCTAAAACTTGTACTAATACGATAATTTTCAAATCATATGGTCTAAATGGCCTAATACCTAAAACATCTTGGTACAGTCAATAACAGTTTGACTTATGGAAGCAGTAACAGTTTTATTATTATGAAAGCCTCGTGTAGGCTCAAGGTGACTGTAGGCCAGAGCCAAGTGGGCTACATCCCTTAAGAGCAATGGTGTCACTTTCTGCGACATCCGTGGATGTCGCCACAGAGGTTTTGTTAGTTTAAAAAGTGTTTAAAGACCAACATTTTATTCTTTGTTACCTGAGAGTGTTGCCAACGCTGCAGGAAACAACAATCGTTCTCTTAAGTTTGCTTTGGGGATTTTTTGTCTCAACTATTACTAAAATAAGAAATTTCAAAGCAAACTAGGGTAGAATTTATGGTTTTATATTTACCTTGATTGATAATTTGTAATTTGGTCATTACCTAAAATGGTTTGTTATCAACTAATAATCCAAATTTAAAATAGAGTAATATGGTGTCGTTTAGATAAATATCGTACCCATGGCAAGACTGCTTCATTCTCTTTTTCAATCAGCTGTGTAATGGTAAATATTGTAACGTAACTTGACTTCCGGTTTAGTTTAGACGCTTCATATCCGGAACACAAAAAAGCTATTCAGCTGACCTGGGAAGAAGTTATGCTTTTTCCTTTACAGACCTTGGTGTAGTCTATCCAATACATGCTTGATTTTCACTCTTAGTCAAGGTTACATATAGGCCTACGAGGTTTTTTTTTTGCTTCTGGATGGCAGCGATATGTTTTGGATTTTTTACAGCTGATAACTATCAAGGTCAGTAGAGGAAGAAGCATAACTTCTTCCTCAGGGCAGCTGAATAGCTTTTTTTGTGTTCCGGATATGAAGCGTCTAAACTAAAACGGAAGTCAAGTTACGTTATAATATTTACCATTACACAGCTGATTGAAAAAGAGAATGAAGCAGTCTTGCCACGGGTACGATATTTATCGTAACGACACCATATTACTCTATTTTACATTTGGATTATTAGTTAATAACAAGCCATTAGGTAATGACCAAATTAACATATTATCAATCAAGGTAAATATAAAACCATAAATTCTATCCCAGTTATTATTTTTTTTTTTTTTGAAATTCCTTATTTTAGTAATAGTGAGACAAAAAATATCCAACGCAAACGAGAACGATTGTTGTTTCCTTGGCAACACTTGCAGGTAGCAAAGAAGAAAATAAATGTTGAATTTTCAACACTTTTTTAAACGACAAAACCTTTGTGGCGACATCCGCCACGGATGTCGCAGAAAGTGACACCATTGCTCTTATGGGATGTAGCTCACCTGGCCCTAGCCTACAGTCACCTTGGATAACTATAAGATATGAAGTCTTCTATCTAAAACCATCAAAATGCCATTTTTGATAAAAATTGGACTTAACCTGCGAGGTTTTAACTCTAAGCAATCGATAGATGACTGTAGGCTTATTAGTTATAACATACAAATATTCAGTAATTCGACAAATCTCAAGAGAAGTCTTAAATGATCTGATGAAATTATCAGCTTACAAAAGTAGAGATTATTTTTCATTAAATGACTTTAGTAAACGTGCATTTCTCATCAATTTACCGTAATGACGTTACATTGTTGGCAGTATATGAAACTTGTATTCTTTTTGTAATGGGAAAGCAGAACGGGATTTTCTTCGGATAAGCGGGATATTTTTACACCTATTAGCGGGATAAAACGGGATTTTTTGGATGGGCCAGCGGGATTTTTATTTTTGTCGGGTGGAAACAGTGACGGTGTGCTGCATTGAGAAAAGTTGCACCGTGTGAAGCCTTTCGGTGGACAGCAATTGCTTGATTGCAATGCATATTTGCGGCCAATGTTTTGCGTACATCTTCATATGATACTTTCCTTGATACTTTCATATGTAGTTTTATAAACTATTAAAACAACCTTAAAATGCATATTTAAAATGGCAAAATTTTAAATTTTAAACTGCAATGTTTAATCATTAAAACATGTTATGCGGAGAGGCAAACAAATGGTCAATGTAAAATTTCTGAAATAATTCCTTACCGAGGGGGGGGGGAATTGCCGCTTCCGCCCCTCATTGGACTTGTTAACCTCTCACAACTTTTGTGCACTGAATATGTTAACGAACGCTTATGATGCTTCTAGGTGTCAAACGAGGTAACTCAATCAAAATGGCTGCTCTTCGGAGAGAGACCGTCCCAACCGTATCCTGAACCAAACAAAACAAGGACTAACACTATACCCCATTCAAAATAAATGTGCGGTCAAAAGACAGAATTTTATTTCCCGCCACAAGCAAAATTCCCTCTATACCTCCCTGAATTCCCATTTTTATTCACAATGAGATGTTATTTTAATTTTGCACTTAAAATTCAGAGTAGAAAATATCGCTGATGAACATATTACTTCCCTTACTTGCCGATGGAAGCGCTTCTTGTAACATCTCAAACATCACAATTAGAATATTTATTTACAAAAAAGCAAAACATTGGCATAAAGTGACATTTTTTTTTTTTTTTTTTTTTTTTTTTTTTTTTTTTTTTTTTTTTTTTTTTTTGAGGGAGAGGCGGAAAAATGCATTACGCACACAGGTGGCCAGCCTGTAGTGTGGGGCTCCCCTAAAAACGGGTTTACCCACTAAAAAACCTCCTCTACTCTTTAGGAATCTAACCTGGAATTGTTTGTCACATTACGTCAGGCTAGGCCTAAATTTGGCTTACGCCCGTGGGGCTCGCTCCTTATCCAGCCGCTCGATCAAGGGATCTGGGCCACTTCGCGGTCCAGATCGGTTTTCTTTTCCAGGAGGATGCCCCGGACGAACTGTGACAAACAATCCCAGTTGCCCTCATCCTCCAAAATCTTTTGGCAGACCGAGTCCACCGAAAATGCACCAAAGATTTGTGTGGCCTCCAGGCGGGGCCCTTCCCAACGGGGACAGCGGAAGAATGTGTGTTCCGCATCGTCGGGAACACCCGGGCAATAAATGCAGTCCGGTGAACCGGTCTTTCCCATCCGGTTCAGGTACGACCGAAAATAGCTGTGACCTGTAAAAAATTGGGTCAGGTAGTAGTCCACCTCCCCATGCCGCCGTTCCAACCATGGTTGGACCTGCTTGATAAGTCGCGCAGTCCATCGTCCTCGGGTGTCGTGCTCCCAGCTGTGTTGCCACTGCTGGAAGGTTCGGGAGCGCTCTTCTGTTCTTGCCGTGTCCTTGCCGATCTCGCCTTGTCTCTGATAAATCGCTTTCCTCTCCCCTGCCAAGAGCTTGACAGGGATGACTCCGGCGACCACCAGGGCGGCAGGCTCGGACACTGTCCGGTAGGCGGAACACACCCGGAGCGCAGCTTGACGCTGAACCCGGGCGAGTCGCAACCTGTAGCACTCCTTATCTAGAGCGCCTGCCCACACCTCTGCCCCGTAAAGAAGCACGGACTGGAGCGCAGACATCAACAGACGTCTTCTGCTGGATCGGGGACCCCCGACATTGGCCATCAGCCTACTAAGGTAAGTCACTACCTTAGCGGCCTTGTCCGCCGTACGGAAGATCTGATCCCTCCAGCTTAACTTGGTGTCCACCATAACCCCGAGGTATTTGGCGGCACGAGTTGATGTGACCACCTCCCTTCCCACTCAAAACGGGACGACGGTGTCGATCCTCTTCTTCGTAAGAATCACGATCTCCGTCTTACTGAGAGCAAGTGAGAGACCGTGATCGGACATCCAGTTGTTGACCACCCGCATAACTCGGTTCAACTTCAGTTGGGCCAGCTCAACGTTGCGTGCAGCAATGAGAGCTGCGACGTCATCGGCGTACCCAACCAAAGTGGTTTCCTCAGGCATCTCGGACCTCAGGAGGCTGTCATAGGCAACGTTCCAGAGATCCGGGCCGAGTATTGAACCTTGTGCGGCACCAGAAGTGACTTCCATCGTCCGCGTTCCGTCCCTCGTGTCATAAATCAGGCTTCGAGAGCGTAGATAATCCTCGATGAGCCGCAACAGATATGCAGGAATACGAAAGGTGTTGCGAAGCGCATCCAACATATCGACCCACCTCGCCAAGTTGAAGGCATTCTTGACATCAAGCGTAACAAGAAGCACTACTCGGCGGGAGAAATGGTTGTGGCTCTCGGCTCTCTCCACAGCTCTCTGAACTTCGGTGACAGCGTCGATCGTTGACCGTCCCATTCTGAAGCCGTACTGACGGGGGCATAAGTCCCCGGCAGCTTCCACGGCAGAAGTCAGGCGGGAACGTATCAGCTTCTCGAACAGCTTCCCAGCCGTGTCCAACATGCAGAGAGGCCTGTGGGACGACGGCAGCTCGGGATCACCTTTGCCCTTGCTGATCAGTACAAGCCTGGCTGTTTTCCAGGGAGCCGGAAACACCCCTTCTACCAAACAGGCATTGTACATTCTCAACAACAAGTCAGAGTTGATTGAAAATACTTTCCTTAAAGCCTCACTGGGAATCCCATCCGGGCCAGGAGCCTTGTTGCTCTTCAGGGAGAGAACGGAGGTTTCCAGCTCCTCGAAAGTGAAAAGTGGAACGTCCTCTACCCGTCCGAAGTCAACCGGCGGTCGCTGTGGATGTTCAGGAAACAACGCAGCGACGATCCTCCCAATGGTGGCGCCCTCCATGATGGAAGGTGGAGAGCGGGCGCCGAGTTTCTGTGTTACAAGTTTGTAACCCAGGCCCCACGGGTCAGAATCAACGTCGTCACGAAGTCTCCTCCAGCTATTCGCCTTGCTCCTGTTGATCGCCTGGCGGAGAGATTTTCTCGCAGCTTTATAGGCCTCCGACTTACGAACTCTGTCTGCGGGAATTCCCGCTCTAGTGGCGGCTCGTCTAGTTCTTAAACATGTTCTTCTGAGTTCCGCAATCTCTTCAGTCCACCAGTAAACGGGTTGTTTGTCGCGTCGGGGTTTCCTTCGCGGCATAGACTGGTCGCAGGCCGAGACAATAAGTTCCATCGAGGATGTTACTAGTGCCTCGGCTCCAGCCTCACCAGGATTCCCCTGCGCTCCCCGAGAGATGACTTCGGTGAACTTGACCACGTCCAGTTTGTTGGTGTTCCACCGGCGTGGCCCTTCCCGAGATGCGGAAACTCGACGATTTGCCTGATCATGCAGGTCAAACACGATGTATTGGTGGTTGTACCCGTGTAGTCCTCCACAACCCTCCAGCCAGAGATCCTCGGAAGGAGCGACTCAGACGCAAATGTGACGTCAGGGATCGTGCCTCTCTGCCCGGGGCGCCGAAAAGTAGGTGTGTCGCCCTGGTTGAGGACGACAAGACCGGCCCTGGCGATGAAATCCAGGATGTATTTCCCCCGGGAGCTGGTAGAGGGCATTCCCCACTCGACGGCCCTGGCGTTGAAATCGCCACCAACGACGACATGCCCGGTGGTGCCGAGAACGCACTCCTCTAGGCTATCTATCTTGTCGCGGAAGTCCTGGACGGCCTCGTTGGGTGTGAGGTAGCAACTGAAGATAGTCACGTCCCTACACTGAACCCAGACGAATCCTCGGCCGCGCCCGTGACTCCGCACCAAGACATCTCGTGCATAAAGTGACATGAGATATTAAACAGCTGTATTAATTTTCAGTGATTCTGATTGGTTGGATTCTTGGCAGCGGGAGGAACAGGTAAAAAAGGGGAATTGAAATCTGCGTTTTCGACCGCACATTTATTTTGAACCGGGTATGATAACCATTCACTAAAGCCCCCTTAAATTCTTTGTTTAACCGTGCTCAGCTTGGCTCCCCTTAAGATCAGAATAGCAGTACTCTACTGTATTTGATTGTAAAACATGAACAGAGAATGGTCAAAGACACTACAAATGGATGTCTTTTTAGGATTGTCGAAGAGATTTGGAGGGTCAAAATTAAGAACAAAAATAATAACTTGAGTTCAAAATATTTTATATTATGCCACCTTTAATAATCTGGAAATACAAGGGTGCTGAAAAATATGGAAACTGATTGACATTTTAATAGTAAATTAGCTTGAAATTTAAAACGCTGAGAAATTAATTGAGGGGTGAAAACCTATTTTTTATGTTATCACCAAGTGTCCAGTTTGGTGGGGTGAGCCCATATAAGGATTAAGGAGTCAGTAGAAATCCTATATCTAACCATCGGTAGATATGTATATCAAATAGATGTCTCACTTAATAGAGTGCAGTGACACAAATCCGACCCCAAATGGATGACCGAGTATTAAATGGCAGGCAGTCAAACTGGTCATTGGAATCATGATATCAACCTATGCTATGCTTATATCTTAATATTTTCTACTGACATCTCTATGGGTGATCCCAATAAGACTTTCGACTCTCACTTGTTAAGTAAAAGAATAATTTTTTAGCCCTCAATTGAATGTCAGAGTCTTAAACTTCTAGCTAAATTATTTAATAAAACTATATATAGCCGTTTGCAGACTTTTTGGCACCTCGGTTTAAGAAAGGGAAACATTTTTACTTTGAGAGGGTAACATCTGACACAGTATATTTAATGTTATGGAAATTTTATTCAAGGAGAATGCTTTTACTCAGTAAATGAATATCTAAATTATGAAAAAATAAACCATGAAAGTGGAAAAAATGCATTTATTCATATTTTATATACTTTTAGAAAGTAAAAAAATTGCTTTATGGCCTGAATTTGTTAACGACAGTAGTACGAAAAAAAAAAAAAAAATTATGAAAAATTATTGAATTTAAGACATTGCCCAACGACAACATGTTGTGTTTACACAATAAAGAATTTCTATCGTATATTGTTACAAGTCACTTTAATACACAGATTATTTACTTAGCTTCTTGAAAATATGAAAAAAATATACCCAAGCTGAAGACTTATTGTAGGTGTAAGTGTTTTGTGCTAGGTGTTTGGGTACCATGGTACAAATTATTGAGAGTTTATTTAGATTATTATTATTGAAATTACACAAAAGGTTAAAAACATCGGCAATACAAGAAAATAATAAATACCCCCGTCGCAGCAGACCTGTGTACTCAGCGAATTTCCAAATTAGTAATATTAGTTTTGACCACATAAAACTGTAAACCAAATAAATCACATGCTCATAAATAGGGAAATAAATGTCTATTCTCCTTATGATAAATATAGGGAGAGTATGCAGGTATGCTGCCATGGGGAACACTAAAAGTAGGTTTTTATCATAAAAAATTTATTTCGACCATAAATGAAGCCATTTACTAAGTTTTATCAATATCTGTCCATTGCTAAAGAAGTTTGCCTATTCTCCATATGATTAACATGGGAAAAGAGTATGCAGGTTTGCTGCCATGATAAGCACAAAAACCAAGATTTTTTACCATAAATGGATGAATCTCAACCAAATGAAGCTGAATTCCAAGTTTCATCGAAAAATATTGGTTAATAAGAGAAATATTAACACATCCCAATTCTCCATAAGATTAACATTGGAGCCCCAAAATACAATGTAGGCTACTGTCTTTAGACTTTGTAATATCTCGGTAACCAATGGAGATAGAGCAAAGATTCAAAATACTAAATTGTGTGTTTTTTTGAGCTAAATCCAATGGTCAAAATAAAAATTTAAAATTTTTAAAATTTACATATGAAAAATGTAAAAAAACCTATTTTTGGGGTACAAAACCCCCCAAAACTACCCCTTCTGGTAGGTCGATATGTCTGGTTTACGAACTCATCCGAATAAACGTAGGATTACACATCTCTACCAAATTTGGTCTCAATCGGACCATTTTTACGAGAGTTATCGTGTCTAGGGACACATACATATATACATATATATATATATATAATATATATATATATAATATATATATATACATATATATATATATATTACATATCTATATATATATATATTATTATAAAATTTTTAATGACTATTATTTTTGGTCTCTGGGCACCTAAAAAACGAAAAAGTAACATGGTCCCGGGCTTAGGTCTTACCATGAGACCTACGGTAATAGCTTATTCCCTATGGGAAATTCGCTAAAAGCTGAAGGTGGTTATTGTTTCTTATATTTACTTAAAGCAAATTAATATTATTGGTATTTTTTCAACCATAATTTCATCGAGAAAAGAGTAAAACAAAAATTTAGTATTGTAATCAAATTTGATCAAATTGGAATTTGCCCATCTCTACAAATCCTAATCACATTTTTACATTACCATATTTTAGAACCTTAACACTAATTCTATAACACTTTTGCTGCTATTATAGAGGGTTTTGTATGTTTTTTTTAATTACTTTCCCATTGCTGTTATGCATAATTCCACATTATAGTAACATTCTTTACTCTACTTCTCCAAGACTTGCAGGGAAGTAGTTTCCCAAAATAATTTTACCTAAAGTAAATAAGATAGTAGAACCAATAAAGCAGCACATTGGACTGGCTCATTATAATTCTCCCAAAGCATACTTAACGCTTTTACGACAATATTTTTTTCGCCTGATCACTGAAATTACATGTAACTTTTCTCATTAATAACCCTTCTCCATAATAACAATTAAAAATTATAATATTTGGTAAGGTTAGTGTGGATGATCAGTCACAGTAGAGAAGAATTACCTGCAAGATCGATTGCAAAATTCATCTTCAGGTTGAAATAATCTACCTCACATGTAACTGTACAGGCATGAAAAGTTACCGCCCAGAGGGATCCCATAATTAATAGCAATTAAAGGCATGTAGTGGCTTTTCTGCAGTTTTGATCCTCATTGAAAGTATACATTTCGGAGTCTTTTGAATAAAAAGTGGGTGTAATGATGATTCATTCCAAGTACCAAACTCCACAGTGCCTAAGTAGAAGCATGGGTTCAGCAGCAAACGTGTTAGGTTAGGTTAGGAACCTGTACTGCTGCTGATGGGGAACGGGGCCGAGTCCGTTGGTTGGTCGTCGTCTGGGTCCTCAGGCACTGCTGGTGGGAGTTTTTCCTTTACTTCACACGCCGTCGAATATTCCGGCGGCACCTCTTCAGCCGACTTTTCTGGCTCTTCTGATTCTGGAACCTGTAATAACATATGAGCTAACGAAACGACTCACTTATTCTTAATGATTTTTTGTCTAAGTGGACAAAATTATTTAGTATTATTTGATCAGAGAAAAATTGTTTGGAGTGCCACCAGTTAAATTTTTAACAACTTTCTTGCAAAATAAGGATGTGCCATTGCAGCCTAAAGAGAATCAAGAATCAAGAACTTTATTGTCACAAAATACATTTTCACAATCCAGCAAAGCTGGGAAAACAGGTGACATTGTCAATTGATAAAAATTACATAAAAAAAAAACTTAGCCTAAAATACATATCAGCTTATTCTACATGGATGACATCATTTAAATATTCTTGAATACTATAATAGGCTCTACCAACAAGAAGT
Organism: Neoaliturus tenellus; assembly: GCA_030545055.2. Taxonomy (NCBI): domain Eukaryota; kingdom Metazoa; phylum Arthropoda; class Insecta; order Hemiptera; family Cicadellidae; genus Neoaliturus; species Neoaliturus tenellus. The sequence goes on from JAQYXR010000679.1 coordinate 60,099, forward strand.
TTTTCAACTCTACTCTTAAAAATACTAAATTTATCAATACTTTTAAAATCAGAAGGCAGCTTATCATACAATTTTTTCCAATGTACTGAGGCAAATGTTCAGTCAAAGTAAGCCTATGAATGGGATATTGCAAAACTTCTCTATGCCTTGTGTCATAATCGTGAAAATGCTATTGGTCAAAAATCAAATTGATATTTTGTTTAATGTAAAGCAATAAGATAAAAATAAAAATAGAGAATTTACTGTTTATAAACAGTTTAACTAATTATAATTACACGATGATCTAGATCAAGCAGTTTATTTTAGATACTGTAAAAACTATCAAACTTCATAAATATAAATTTTTGACCGATTCAATATTGTGATTATCAATAACTGCCCAAAACTACATTTATTTACACCTGTACCTTAACATATGTTTAAAATTTTCAATCCAGTTCCAATGTAATTGGAAAATTTCAAATTTCAATGAAGGATAACACCTATATTTTGTGTCCTATTCTCACAAATTTTTGGCAGAAACAACTATGGTCCAAGCCCTATCCAACAACACCAAAAACTTGAAAATCAGTTGGGTGTGTAGGAGGAGTTCCAACAACAGAAAAACCCTCAGCAAAATAAATATGTATAGTTTATAATCTGTCAATAACTACTTATTTATTTATGGTTAAACAATTTTTTACATTTTTTTGAGAAATGAAAAACTAACGTCTACACTCAAAACCACTTGGCACCACTTGTGTACACCACAACATTAAAAACCGCTTGTGTACTAACTTGTTTTGAGTGTTGTAGACGTTTATTTTTCATTTATGATTACAAACAACAAGTAGGTAGCATGCTGATAAAAAAGTGTTTATATTTTTTTCAATTTCAGGATGACATGCAGAATACTTTTTATCTAAATTACTAAGAATACTATGACGAAGAGTACAGATAACAAAATACATTAAATCACTGTGTGATTTTTTTTTTGTGTTCTTATTGAATTGAACATAAGAATGCCAATTTTGTCTGAAAGGTTTTTATAATCCATTTGGAAGGCCTAGGTCCAAGATGTTTTATCTGATCCATAACGTATTAAATTGCAAAGTGAAACCTACAGAGAAGTCCCTACTAACAAAAAAATATAAATGGCGGGGGGAAAGCGTAGTAACAAGGCATAATGAGCACACAAGACATGGCCACATATTGGTTATTATAAATTGTGTTCATGCTACAATTTGCTACTTTTGCTACAATTTTAGCAAAAAGTATACATAATTAAATCCAGGCCAACTAAATTTAAATGGCAAAAAAAACTTGAAGAATCTGTTATTTTCTATCATTATTTTGAAATAGTACCTCTTCTGGTGGTGGTGGAAACGGCTTCTCTGGTTCTTCCATCATGGGGGTGGCGGCAGTGATGACTATCTGAGCCACCCCGAGTCCCGCCGCGGCCGGTGGGGGCGGCGGGGGCTGGCACTGCCGGGGCGCCCCTCCCCCACCTGGCTCCACCACAATCACCTGCAAACAACACACATAATACACTATTTTGTAAAACCTAAAATTTAAAGTACATTCATCGGAATCAATGTGGCGGACAGCCAGTTTGGATGTTGAAAAATTCCGATAAACTGAAGTCCACCGTGAGTCATAGTTTTCGTTGTTTCTGCCACCAATTTATGGTTGTATTCACTATTATTTATGTTATCATACAAGAGATTTTCTAAAGATAAGATAAGATACTGAAACTACATGACAGGATAACAATAAACTTATAGAAATAAAAAACAATGCAGGAAATAAAGATATCACTCCATATTCCATTGCAATATTTTTACTGACTCACCAGCATCAATTCTTTTAATAGCTTTTAAGTTTCACTCTTTTTCAAAATAGTCATTTAACATTCTACGTAACACAGCTGCACTCGTGAGATAGACAGACAGACGGTTTAGGAAGTGGATGTTTAATTCCTTCCTTTTCCTATTTCCATGCGAACACGGCCTCGAAAATCACATCGAGGAATGTAGATTATGAAAAGCGTCCAGTGAAAAGTGATACAAAATGTGTTACATTACTGTATTGCGGGTATTCGTTATACCTTATGTTATATTCCTTATACATTACGTTACTGGAGATTAAAGGCACTAAAACAAAAAAATTTTTTGAAAGAAAAACTTTTTATAATATCCTGATCATCACTTCCGATGAAGCAGATTTCCGATGTCAACGAGTTCAACAAACGAGAGAGTACTGTATCAAAGTTTATTAAGGTTTGTCTCTTGGAATGATGACGCCTTAACCTTTCTGTCTTCAAACCAAAATTATATTGCAAAAACTTTATAGATCCAGCATATAAAGTTAAAAAACACCGTCATGTTCTTCAGTTTTACAAAAGTTCAACACACATATAATACAAAAAATGATTAAATGTTCAAATAAGGTATCATGATGCACAAGTTAAAATAATAAAATTATTTAACTGTATAAACAAAAAATTTCCATCAAATTACTAGTCCAAATAATATAAAGAGATAAGACAGCCTCAAAGACCATGACACTTGTGTTTTATTTAGGTAAACAGACGGACAATATACTTAAGACTAAGACATTATTCTAAGGAAAAATATTTTATAATTAAAATTTTTAGTAGTTAACTTTTTGATTCTACTGGAGTTTTTGATCGCATGACTTGAAAAACCAATGCTACAAAAGGAACTTTTGACAATAAAATAAAATAAAAATAATAAGGATTGATTCTTTGTAAAATATGACTCTGTAAACCATTTTTTATTTTCTAAAATAATAAACTGCATATTAGATATTTATGGAATTTACAAAATGAAACATCAGACTTATAAATCCTATGAGGAAAAACTATATATCTTCATTTAAAAAATGAAACGTATACTTCTTAAGGATTTACCTGATTCGTGCTGTCTTTTGAATCATCCACATCCTCTATGAGTGCATAAAAGAATCATCATTATTGAAATTTATGAATTGTACAGATATGTTGTTAGATGTACTCCATGAGTACACAAAAGTAAATTTCCCAAAACTGTGGATAAGGCAAGAGTAAAAGATTTAAGGAGAAATATTCCTATGATTTTATGGGAGGAAGATGAAAGGATGAAATAGATATAGAGGGGAAATACATAAGAAAAAAAAAACTTCGAACAAAGACCTGTAAACAAATGGAATCCATGGAGAAATATTTTAAAAATATGAAAAGCAGTTATGGATTTGCTATAGAATAAGAGAATTGAAAGAAACTTAGTTACCACCATGGGCAGTTTTCGCCTTTGGTTAGTATGCAAGAGTACAGTCAGTTTGAAAAAATATTTCCAATTGCAGGTAAGTAAATTTTACTTTCAATTATCTCAACAGAATTAAAACTTTTCAATTGATTTATGTGAGGTTAAGGCCATAAAATCAAATTCATTTAAGGGGGGTGATAAGGTTGAATTTTGAAAAAAAAAATCATTTTTTAGTTTATTTTATATTTTTGTTCCCTGATTAATTACGAATTATTTCCTGCAAATTTCATAAAAATAGGTCAAAGCAAACAGTATTTATGTAATATTATATAGTCGTATGATGACTGATATTGCTGACTGGCATGTGTCTCAGGAGCCATCCCTCTCTGACCACAGACATATAAAATTCCTTATAGGCAACTTTTCACCTGAAAAGAACACGTTCAGAAATCCCAAAAGGACGGACTGGGCAAAATTTAAGACTGTTCTGCAGGATAGAATAGAGGAGAGTGGCCCTCTGTACTCCTGCGTCAGAGACACAAACCAGCTAGACTTGGCCGCTAATTGCCTGGGTGGGGACATCGTGTCCTCATTTGAGGACTGCTGTCCACTGTCAGCGGGACGTCGGGGTAAGTCTGGGTGGTGGAATTCAGAACTTGGCAGCCTAAGGAAAAGGGTAAGGGCTCTATTCAGAAGGGCTAAGCTAAGTAAATGCTGGGACGCCTATCACAGATTGCTAACTCAGTACAACCTTGCAGTCAGGAGGGCCAAGAGGCTCTCTTGGAGAAGCTTCTGCAGCGATCTTGAAGGTGTCTGCGAGACATCTAGGTTATACAAGATCCTATCGAAGGATAAGTCATCTTGTCTTGGCTCCCTCGAGGGGCCTGATGGGATCATGGTCCATAATCCCAGGGACGTGCTTGAGATCATGGCAAGCACACATTTTCCGGGGAGTATAATCACTCAGTCGACCGATGAGGTGAGTATGGGTGCACGGCGGGCCAACTTCACTCGATGGAGGGTGGCGGGCCGCATTGCAACTCACAGCCGGATTCGCTGGGCAGTCAATTCCCTCAGTCCCTTCAAGTCACCGGGACCTGACCAGGTGAGGCCCGTTTGTCTTCAGAAGGGAATAGAGATCCTTCTTCCAGTTCTGACGGCATTGTTCAGGGCAAGCTTGGCCCTCGGACACATTCCAGAAGCCTGGAGCAGCTCTCGGATAGTCTTCATTCCAAAACCTGGTAAGGCTAGGTACACGGATCCGAAGGCGTTCCGCCCAATCTCATTGTCTTCTTTTCTCCTGAAGACTCTGGAGAAGCTGGTGTCAAGGTATGTGGGGGGATACCGCTCTCAAGGCCAACCCTCTCCATGAACACCAACATGCCTATTTACCAGGAAGATCATGCGAGTCTGCTCTGCATCAGCTGGTAAGTAGGATTGAAAAGTCGATAGAGTGCAAGGAGGTTGCACTTGGGGCCTTCCTTGATATTCAAGGCGCTTTTGATAACACTGAGACTCAGGCTGTCATTAACGCAGTCACAGCTCATGGTTTTCACGAGGTAACAAGGGGATGGATTGAAGCCCTCTTGAGAAAAAGGAACGTAATACTATCACTTCATAACGAGGAGATAGCGGTAAGAACGACTCGAGGCTGTCCCCAGGGTGGGGTCCTGTCCCCTCTTCTCTGGAACCTCGTGGTAGACGAACTCATCAGAACTCTCAATGTCAGTGGCGTGTACGCACAGGGATATGCTGATGACATAGTGGTTCTGGTGTCAGGTAAGTTCAACGACACAGTCGGGGATCTCATGAATGGGGCCCTGAGGTCTGTTGGACGCTGGTGCGAAGAGGTAGGTCTCTCAATCAATCCTCAAAGATTGTGATGGTTCCCTTCACGAGGAGGAGGAACCTCAGAGGGATCGGCCCCTTAGTCCTGCAAGGAACAAATGTGGAATTGCAGAAACAGGTGAAGTATCTGGGGGTCACTCTGGACCAGACGCTTCATTGGGGACCACAACTCCAAAAGGTAATAGACC